>PVIJ01000330.1:0-29193 GCA_004024925.1 Scalopus aquaticus
ATGAGGCTGGACACTTGGGAACCCTGAACCACACTCTGAGAAATTTGCATATTGGTGGACTACATGGTCTTTGAACTGCATCCCAGTTATTCTAACTTCTGAGCATAATTGATGTCTTTAACAGAATCCTAAAAATTTCCAGTCTTTTAATTTAGGATAAAAGTGCACCATGTTTAAATGAAATAACAACTGCCCGATGCTCTAGCACAATTTTCAGCCTACATTGTTTTAAACGGGCAGGGTTGGGCCTCCCTGGTGGCGCAGCGGTTGAGCACTGTGCTGTGGAGCTGTCGACAGCAGCGTGGCGAGTTCGAAGCCCAGCCAGGGAGATTCCCACATGGTGTGGCAGACCTCTCCTGCCTTGCCCGCTGCTCCCCTCAGCAGTGTATTTCTGATCTGCCTGTTCTGCTCCCCGCTCTGTCTCTGGTGAACCCTCTCCCCGCCCCACGCCTCTGGCCTGTACCCCAGCTTGTATGCATATATAAATAAATCTTAAAAAAAAAAAAAAAAACGGGCAGGGTTTTGTAGATAAGGAATGCTGCTATGCTCTTCAGCGATTTAGAGTTTGGAATTCACCCAGTAGACAGACCGTAGTTGATAAAACAAACCTTGTGAATGGTGAGTGACTAACAATATGAAATCAAAAGTACTGCATGTGCTGTAATAGTTGGACAAGATGGGGCATATTAAGGGTTGAATTTCTTCCATAAATTAGAATGACTTAAAGTAATGAATGCCATTGAGGTCATTAATGTTGCTTTAATTAACATATTTATTATTAATTTAAAATTTAATGTTATTAATGCCATGGAAGCACGTTAGTGTCCATACATTAGTGTCTACTAAAATCTTGATAATTATATTTTTAGTGTACTTGTAACATTCAATTTTCAGACGTCAAACCATAATCTTCATTTGGATTTAGATCAAATTTAACTATAATATTAAAATAAAAAACAAAACTCTGTCATATATCATGTAATTTTATAACATTTACTAAGAATAGAAAATGAAGACCATGTCCCAGTGAAAATATAGAGCAAGGAACTACTGAAATACAAGAATGAATGTGCTACAAGACTGATAATATCACTAGATGAAATGGGTGGTGTTTAATAGTAACAACTGAACTGAGACTGAAGAGTGACTTTTAAAAGTCTTTTTTCCTTGATTGAGACACTGCATTAAATGAGGCATTTATTTCATTTCTAGGCTTAAATTTTGACCTCTTGAGATTGTCTTTAAAATGCAGATATTCTTCAGAGAGAGATAACACACTGAACAACTAGTACATTAAAATTGAGGAATTTATTTGCCTAGTTTCCTCCAGGTTAAGATAACCTGGTAAGAAAAAGCAATTGTTATAAAAAATAAAAGGGACACAGCAAATGTTTCTGAAAGCTATTTCACAGTTTTACCTCTGAGCCTAAAACAAGAATCCACAGAAAGGCCAGAAGTCCAATGAGAGATACCGTCTCTCAGTATTCGCCATCAATTTCTTTCAAGGTAATGGGTGTCCTCATAGCTATTAGTGTTGAAAACAGTTTATGAGAAAGACTCACCTCTTCAGCTTCCTTTGTAACTTTAGGTGCCAATGCCATTTTGTTCTTTGCATGTAAAGTAGTGACGTGTTCATAAAGAAGGACAAGTCTTTTTCCTTTATTTCCCTTCCTTACCTTTGGCACGTAGCTTCACTAGAACTGGATCAGCCATTTGGCGGGAGGGTGGGATCTTCTTTTTAAGAATGAGAGAGCGTGCATTTTTGATGGCCATGGTGCTCCAGCAGCTCAGAGGTGCCTAATTTACATAATTGGAGAATCTTTTTCCTCAAGGAAGCCATTATTAATGTTAATTTTCTGATGCTAGTAGCTAAGCTATATACTATAAATACTACTAAATAAATACCTTCATATCTAGTCATTCCTGCATTACTGGTTTAGGAGCAAAGTAGCAGCTAAAGGAAGAATGAGTAGCTGGTGAATCAGAAGCAGGTGGGCAAGCATGATAAGTGCAAGTTAATATTTTATTTATTTTAGTTTCCCCCTTCTATTTAGCCACCATTACCCCTGCATCTCCTTTGTATTTTCTTGCATTCTGTTGACTCTTACAAATATCTTTGTATACATGCTTCAGTATAGTTAGGCATTCATTTACTACTCACCATTTGTGGACCATACACTGTTAGTTTCATAGCACAGTTTCACACG
The DNA here is from genome assembly GCA_004024925.1 of Scalopus aquaticus. Classification (NCBI taxonomy): domain Eukaryota; kingdom Metazoa; phylum Chordata; class Mammalia; order Eulipotyphla; family Talpidae; genus Scalopus; species Scalopus aquaticus. Next base: position 2,208 of record PVIJ01000330.1, read on the forward strand.
AAAGGAATGCAGACAGATTTCACAACGGAACCTGAATTATTCTAGGTCACCTCTTTTTTCAAATTGTAGTGCTGCAATAGTTGTTAGAAATCAAGCAGTCCGATACCCTCATTTCACCATGAGGAAACGAGTCTCAGAGACACTCTACTGCACAGCTAGGTCATGGAAGAATTACTGAGATGGGAGCCTCTCACATTTGTGACCAGTAGTCTTTCCCTTGAATTTCATTCCAGGGTATCCATGGAAAAGGGGGCTTCCTCTACTTTTGAAGTAACATTTATCTTTGTAATCAAGGATAAAGAATTGTGCTCTAAATTTTGCCTTTAGTCAAATACATTTGAGAACTCCACAGGACCCCTGCCTCTACTAATTACATAATATTGCTTCCTAATTTGGTCCTGGGATACATGTGATGACAGCAACTTTGGAGCCTGGACTTCAATTTGATTTTGAAAAATATGGCAATACTCTGTTACCCTAATAGTAGTGATTCTAATCAGATCTGTGCAATTGCATGGAAGACATAACCGAGTCAATATAAATTGGTTAAAAATTGAATTGTCAAATTGGAAACTAGTTTACATTTCCCTCCCCATAGAGGCTGGAGAGCTGAGAGGAATTATTCAAAGTGGTAGAAACACCCTAGATTAACTGAGAGGTTTGAATACAAAAATCAGAGCAACAGCAGCTATTTTTCATATCCCATGGCTGTGATTCTCCTGCTCACCTTCCCCCTGCAGTGAAGTTTTAATGAATTTCTCTAAAGGGTGAGGTGGTTTGAATCTCAGGAAAGATAAAATCACTGGGCTCCAAGAAAAACAAAACAGATGGTATGCCTTAAAATTTTTGCTTTCATATTTCAATTATTCAAAAATACCTTCTGCAAAGCTGCTATCTATTTTGTAAAGGGCGTTTACACAGTAAGGAAGTTGCTAAATGCGTTGGGAAAAGCAGGTTAGACTGCTTAAGGCATTTTATTTTTACTACAACAGAGAGATGTTTTAATTAGTTATATACAGTGATTCTGACTTGGAACTGACTGCTTATGTGGCAGAAAAAACCCACCCTCTTAGTAAATATGAGCTAATTTTTATCCTATTTTACAATTTTGAATCATTGAAATATTTAAAGACTAGCTTGCTATCATATTTTTTGAGACAAATTTCTATCACAATCTTTAATATACTTTATACTACTAAATGTCTATTCCTGGTTCATAATCAATTATCAGCATCTCTGCATTTGGTGCAATGTTGTAGCTAGGTTCTGACAATAGATGTTTCATGATTTCAGGAAACTTAGAGTCTAATGGGATGGTCTGGGTTTCTGCAGGAGGAACAGAAAGGTACTAACTCTTCCTGAAGGAACAGAAAATGTTTCCTAAAAGGGCCTCCTCTTGATTAAGAGGTGAGGGGTGTTTGAAGATTTGCAAAGCACACAAGGTGGAACTAGGAAGAATAGTCTAGGCAGAGGAAAATCAAGAATAAGACCATGGAAACTGAACAAGCATGTGGCATATTTGGATTTCATTAAATATCTGAGAGTGGCTGGAGAACTGAAAGAGAGAAGGAAAGAGAGAGGGAAAAACGTCAAATATGTTGACATGTGTAAGACTTCTATTCTCCATGGAGACCACCCCACATCTTCAGCACGCTCCTCTGCCTCCTGAGCTTTCATCTCACCGTGTACCACCTTCCTGAGTTTCAGCTCATAACTTGCTTCCATTATGATGAGAAAGCAGAAGTCATGAAATGGACACTTCATCTTTCCATCACCAAGTCAATAAATATGACCTCAGGCAACCTCCACTGACTTCTTTGATAACAGTGATTCAGCAGATAAAATGGCAGAGACCAGTTCCTTCTCCTGTGTTCTGTATTCCATCTTCTGCCTTCTCACGAAGTTCTATTTTCTGAGATTGTCCTTCTCTGCTACTTCTATCTCCATTTTTCCTCCAGCATATCCTGTTTTAAAAACAAACGAAACAACTCAATCAGCAAATAAATATATTCCTGGGCTCCACATGCTAATTCAATTTTTGTGGTAAAGTAGAATGTAGACACCAACTATTTCAGGGGTTCCCTTAAAATGCCTAACATTTTTGGGCCATAGGATTAGTTTTGGCCTATGGCTTATGAAAGGAATGCAACAGTCAGAGCTGGTGTTCCACCTCCATAGATGCTTTCCCTGCCATGGTAAACTTGGAGGTCACATTTCCCAGGTGGCATAACTACAGGACAGGGACAGGGTGGTTACCATTGAATACTGTGAAAGCGAGGCATGTGTGCATGAGGCATAGATATTGTGGAAAAGTCCTGGGATTTGTCTATAGAGGTAGATAAGTTTTTCTGATTCATAGTACTACTACTACCTCCCTCCCACAAACGAACTTGTGCAGAGATTTGCAAACACTTTTTCATTTCTTCACATGAATGTGTCTTTCATTTCATATTCTCTTCCTAAAGTTAACAGGGGCTCCTGTAATACAGAAAAGGATGGGTATTATTTTTGTATTTGTCTTACTAAACTTAGCAAATATAGTATTGTTGATCACATTTTTTCAAAACTGTCCTTTCTGTTCCACTCTTCTAGATCTCTTTCTTCATTTCCTTCGGTGCTGTCAACTCTTTTCTCCAATTTCTTTTTTTTTTTTTTAAAGATTTTATTTATTTATGCATACAAGAGCTGGGGGGTAGGCCAGAAGTGTGTGTGTGTGGGGGTGATGGTGGTGGTGAGAGGATTCACCAGAGACAGAGTGGGGAGCAGAACAGGTGGATCGACTGAAGTACACTGCTGAGGGGAGTAGCAGGTGAAGCAGGAGAGGTCTGCTGCCATGTAGAAAGCTCCCCGGCCAGGGATCGAACTTATGCTGCAGTGGCTGCTGATAGCTTCACAGACTGAGACTTAACCCCTTGCGCCACTGGGGAGGCCCTCTTTTCTCCAATTTCTTAATAGCAGATTTTCTAAGGAATTGGAAAACACTGTCTTAAATTCCTTTTCTGTTCTCTTTTCCTTGGTTATTTAAGACACAACTTAAAATCTATGTGATATCTCCCAGATTTCTCCACATCAGACATCTGTTCTGAATTTTGTACCACTCACACTTATAACCAAATATTTCCCATACTCACTTGCATTATCTATAGGCAATTCAAACTTAATATACACACATAAATTCTTGATATACATTGCCTCCCACTTCCCAAACTGGTCTTCTCATCTTTCCACACAAGAAAGTTCCACCACTACTGACCCAATTGCTTAAGTCAAGAATGTCAGCAGCATTCTTGACAAGTCTTTATCACCACATGCCTCTAGTTTATTCATGGTTCCTTAGTGTTCAAATAAATATAAAATCTACTCCACTTACTTTCTGTTCAAGTCCTAAACTCTTAGGCTCTTCTGTGTTTTCTTCCTAACTTAATTTTCATTCAACAGCTAGCCTTTTAAAGTCACTAAAGTAATTTAATCTATTTGAGAAGAGGGTATAAATAGAAATAACTATTATGAGAAACATCATTTCAACTAATCAAAAAAAATAAAAAATAAAAAAAAATACGGAGACTTCATGATTAGAATGGTCAGGAAATGTACATTTGCCTATTAAAACATAAATTTATTTAAAGTTGCATCAAAATGCCATATTCTCAATAAAGACAAAATAATGCTTTCCTTAGACTTAACTCTTTTTTATAAGTGATTTAGGTTATATAGTGTCTTAATTAGTTATAACAAATTTCTATCTATGATACCACAAATGATGGCAATAAAAGAGACCCATTTGATTTGACAGTGGTGGATACTTATCTTTCCATATTCCAGACATTGTCCAATGTGAATGATAAGAAATACAAGTTACCTAAAAAGAGTTATCTGACAGCCTGAGTGCCAACTGCCAATACCAAGGTGATAGTACCCATTAGTATTGTACAAAACAAAATAAATTAATACATTTTCTACATTATGACCCAATTAATTTTGGTATATTTTAACTTTTTAGCATTATATCTACATAGCAGGTTTCTACTATGGGTCAGAGTTCTTGGAATCTGTTCCCCAGAAAAGTGAGCATACTTCTAAACACATACTCTTTTTTTTTCAATTTTTAAAAATAATTTATTTATATTTTAAATCATTGTTCATTTTTGTACAATGTTTGCTTCCTCTCTCAGGTGTAGTCCCTGAGAATTTCCACCACTAATTCATCGGTGCACCATCATTATAGTCCTTGTGCTCCTCTGCCCTTGTTTTGATCCCTCTCCCTCCCTGGCAGAATGTCTTTTATTTATAGTTGCATGTTTATATTTGTATTTTTTTAATTGTTATTATTTTTTTTCCCTAATCCCTTATTTGGTTCCCCTATATTCCTTCTACAAGTGAAGCCATTCAATATTTTTCTTTTTCCTTCTGACTTATTTTACTGAGCATAATCCTTTCTAGTTCTGTCCGTGTTGCTGCAAATGGCATTAGTTTATTTTTTTGATTGCAGAATAGTATTCCATTTTACATATATACCACATCTCCTTGACCCATTCATCTATTTTTGGGCATTTGGGTTGTTTCCAAATCTTACCAATTATAAATTATGCTCAATAAACATGGGGTGCAGGTATCCTTTTGGATTAATGTTTTTGTGTCCTTTGGGTAGGTCCCTACGAGTGAAATTGCTGGGTTATATGGTAGCTCCATTTTTAGTAGTCTGAGGAGCCTCCATACAAATTTCCATAGTAGTTGGACCAGTTTACATTCCCACCAGAAGTTTAGGAGAGTTCCTTTTTCACCACATCCTCGCCAACATCTGTTGTTGATAGTTTTTTTTTTTTTGATATGTTCCATTCTCACTGGTGTAAGGTGACATCTCATTGTGGTTTTGATTTGCATTCCCCTTATTATGAGGGATTTTGAACATTTTTTTATGTACCTGTTGGCCATTTGCATTTCCTCTTTGGAAAAGTATCTTTTAAATTCTTCTGCCCATTTTTTGACTGGACTGTTTACTTTGTTTTTGCTGAGTCACATGATTTCTTTGTATATCTTTGTGATCAGTACCTTATCAGTTGTATGAAGAGCAAAAATTTTCAGTAGGATTGTTTTGATTAATGTCTCTTTTGCTGTACAGAAGCTTTTTAATTTGATGCCAAACACATATTCTTATCACTTTTATTTCTATTTTTAAAAACCACCATATTTGCCCATATTTGGTTCTGCTGGAGATTCATTCTGAACACATTTTCTGCCTTTAACATAGGCAGGCTGATAACTAGATAGACTGTTGGTAGGCATAATTGGCATTTTTTAAAAATTTCCCCACCAATTTTATTGAAAAATAATTGATAAACAATACTATAAAAATTTGCAATGTACAGTATAATACATATATCACAAAATCACCACAATACAAAACAACCCCACTATTTTTTCTTGTGATAAACACTCTTAGTATCTACTCTCTTAATTTTCATTTATACCATATAATTTTTATCTGTAGTCATCATGTTGTACATCACAACCCTAGTGTTTGTTTATCTTACAGCTGGAAGTTTTTACCTTCTGACCCACTTCATCCAATTCCTTAATAGTAGTTTTAAGAGAGTAAGCAGTGTGTGTGTGTGTGTGTGTGTGTGTGTGGTGTGTGTACATGAGCATGTGTGTGACATGTTCAACTATTTTTGTGAATGTATACTATCCTTTTTCCTGAAATGACTTTGTGACTCTAAATTTTCCTGATCATTTCAGAAATATTATTTTCAGTAGTTTTAAGATTTAAAGTCTTTTGTAGAAAGGCAAAAAGAGAGAACTCTAAAATGTAGAAATGCAGAAGCATTTTCAAAGGAAGAAGGCATTCCTAAGGGAAGCTTGTGTTTTATCCAGCCTATCAGTCTATCAGTCCAGGCTGTGAGTTGTGCAAAACTGGGCCCTCGAAACTGCACAAAGAGTGACAAATAAAAGCTGCTTTAGATACTTTGTCAAGTATTAGAGCCACAAATGCTGTCATCACATTTCCCTTCCCTTAGTCAGTGTATTTTTGATTTGGGGTTTTAGGCATACTAATGCGCGGATAGGGTTTCTTCCTGTCAATGGCTGGTGCTGATTGTGAGTTGTGAGCAAGTTATAGTCAGTGACATATTTCAGTTATATTGAAACTTTTCAAAAATGCATGAGTTGAATTTTTCTACATTGTTTTCATGGAACCCCAACCTTGACAATAGTCTCGAGATAGAGTTTTGAGGTAAGGGAGCAGATATAAATTGAATTCATCTACCATAACCAAGAGGCAGCTGGGTGGTAGTGATAGAGGCACTGAACTTGTTAGAAATACCCAGATGTAAATTATGGTTTGTGTTATTTATTATCAGTAAGAGCTTATTTTTCTATGCTTTCTGGTGCTCTGGAGCTTTTGAAGAGTTAAAATAGGAATAATAATATCTTCCCCATAAGATTGTTGAGAGAGGATTCTCAAAAAGTATTAACTAAATCTGGATCAAAACTTACATGATGAATATTAATATAACCATTAAAATTTGCATTTTGGATCTTTAATAAAATAGACTTTGACAATCCACTAATCTTGTAGGAATCTAAGCTAGTTGAATTGAATTACCCTGGAAGCAGAGAGAAGGGCAGTGCCCTGTGAGCAGCCCTGTGGAGAAAAGGCTTTTTACAGATGAACTCTGCTGTAAGAAAAGTTGTTATAGGGCAGTGTGAGGGGCACCCTGGAACCTGTCTACTCTAAATAGGTTCTGCCATCTGCTGCATCAAGACAAAACATACTCTAGTGCCTCAGACCTTCACTAGAAAAGAACTTTAATACAATTAGTGTGTAGTAAAGAGAAGAGAAATGAAAGACTATATTTAAAGTTGAAATACTAGATTGTCAGAAAAAAATCATGACATATTTTTTTCTGTAATTTTTCAAGCAAAAATGTGTTATGACTTTTCCAACAACCCAAGAGTTTCCCCATGAAATACCCAAAGTTACCCATCCCCTCATGGGTAAGTGCCCAGCCAACAGGGTTGGCCCAAAGCAGGGCTGTGAGCCAAAAGCTTGTCACAAGTCTCAGGCACCTTTTGGTGAGGACCCATAGGAAAGGGGCAGAAGGGTAAGGCAAGTCTGGGAGGAAAAGAGCAAATTCAAAACACAAGTCAAGAGAAAGGCCTCCCCATGGGTCTCTCACCCATGCCTCTGTCTCTTTCAAGTGTCTCCTTCCATGTCCCTCAAGTCCCATGTACAAGTCTAAGGTCAAGAAGGAAGTGTGGCTTCTTTACATGTCTCTCTGCTCCATGTTCCTCCTCCCATCTTTTTTTTTTTTAAAGATTTTATTTATTTATGCATACAAGCTGGGGTGTAGGCCAGAGGTGTGGGGGGTGGGTGAGAGGATTCACCAGAGACGGAGTGAGGAGCAGAACAGGCAGATCAACTGAAATACACTGCTGAGGGGAGCAGCATGGCCGAGTATCGAACCCATGTTGCAGTGGCTCTGGGTAGCATCATAGTACTGCAAATTAACAATTAACCTGTTAAGGTCACCAGGGAGGCCCCACCTCCCATCTTCTTGATCCCATTCCTTCCTTTTCTCTGTCTTCTCTCTTTTCCCCTCCCTGCTAAGCCCCACCCTTCCTTAAGGTGGCACAGGGAATCTTTCACCTCCCCTTTCCTTGGGGATTACTCTGTTACAATGTGAAATTGTCACTGTGTATGACCAGACATCATGTGTTGCAGAACCTGATTCTGACATGAGCAATACAACATTCAGCAATTTTATTGTGGTATATGGAAGATTGGGTTGAAGCAAGGCTCTTCTATTTGCTAATAATGATTTCTGGTAAGCCATTTCTTAACTCTGAACAACAGTCTCCACATTTCCCATCGCACATAATTGCTACCTCAATTAGATTAGGAAAAGTTATTTGAATGCACTTAGCACAGTGTTTGAACATAGCGTTCAATAAATATTTGTAAAATCTGGGCTTATATTGTAAAGTGATTTAAGGTATTTTGCTACTCTAACTAACCTAGAGCAAAAAAAAAAAAAAGTTTGTCCCCAAAGTTCTTTTCCCTAAATTATCTAAGCAATTCTTTTAGCTCTCTGGTTCTTAATGTTTATGGAAGCCTTAGCCGTGAAGAGTTATAATAATAGTTAACTTCCTAAGGTCACACTTCTGCAACAGAAACTGAATTACAGCATCCTACCAGCTGATACAAGTCTCTTCAGATAGTCTATTTGTGATGATGAAACTTTATTTTATTCTTCCTACCATAGGGACTCATTCCACTTCCAGCCATAGAAAGCTAGAGAGGTGTGTTACCCTTGCCCTCCTCCCCACCCCCAAACCTTTGTACAAGATAGGCAGATCTGCCTACCTGTCTTATTTTTAAGGCCAAGGTGACCTCCAAAAGGGAATTTCTTTTAATTGGATCTATTTATATTCTCTTTCACTTGGCTAGGGCACTGACCCATGCCAGGAGCACTTCTGCCCAGTGGCCTGCCCCAAATTGATATAGTACTTGACCTGTTACACTCCATTTCCTGAGCTACTGTCCTGATAGTCTACTTCTATAACCCTCAGAACTCTGACATGATCAGGATGCCAGACTTTTCTTAAACAATTTCTCCCCGAACTAGCTTTCTGTAAACGGCTCCATTATTAGCAATACATAGTTTGTTAGTGATGAAATCATTTTATACACCACAACTCCATGCCTGTGAAGTATTTCCTTATGGAAGTTCTTGAAATTCAGGCTGTCATTTCACCCTTAGACTTGTACAGTGGGAAATGACTCTAACTCGAGTTTTTCTTTCCCTCCTTTATTAAGCATTATACTCAATTTTTGGTCATATATACTATACTCATTTAATGGTTCATACAATTTTATGAATGACTGGTGATTTAAAGGCAGATTTCTATGCTCTTTACACACACACACACACACACACATACACACACACACACACAAAAACACAACGAGAGAGAAAAAGATCACCATATTTATTAGCAGTGTTTATTTACATAGCTTGGGCAATTTTAAGATGATGTTTCCTTTCTAATTAATGCTTTTCATAGTATCTTGATTATTTGCAATGAATTACTTTTTAAAATACCTTTCTAAAATTAGAATAAAATGAGCTTTAAACATGGAGAATTAACAAAAGAACCTGAATAGGTTTGAGCAGGTCTACCCTGTTCTATGAAGATGCTTTCCTGAGTGAAATGTGGAGGAAAAAAGAATATGTTTCTGAACATTTAAATTTTACTTTTAAACTAATTTTACCTATTATGGGCCCTCCATGTTTCTATTATGTGCAACAGGCACTTTTGAACATATGTTTATACAATTTAAAACTTGTAAAATTGTTTAGTTTGGCATATTAAAATGTGAATATTTTAATCTCCAACATTAAAGAGCTTATATGTAAAGGGACATAGTAATTGGTAAATATGTGATTTATAATACAGTTAAGTATATAATAAATACAGTTACATATAGTTGACTTTTTTTTAAAAGATTTTTTTTATTTATACATACAAGAACAGGGGTACAGGCCAGAGGTGTGGGGGATGAAAGGATTCACCAGAGACAGAATGGGGAGCAGAACGGGCGGACTGACAGAAATACACTGCTGATGGGAGCAGCTGGTGAGGCAGGAGAGGTCTGCTGTGCCATGTGAAAATCTCCCTGGCAGGGATCGAACTCATGCTGCAGTGGCTGCGAAAGTTTCATAGTGCTGAGACTTAACCCCCTGCGCCACCTGGAAGGCCCCAACTTTTCCTCTTTGGATGGTTTGTGATATATATTATATACTTCCACAGCTCAGTACCATTGTATTGTGTTCTGATAAAAGTAAATATTTTACATACAATTACTTTACCTTTTCTTATGGATAGAGGTATGCAGAATCTTTTTGCAAATTAGGGTTTACAAAAGACATAGTTTGGTGCCTCCCTGGTGGCGCAACGGGTTAAGCACAGCACTATAAAACTATGCAGAGCCACAGCAGCACAAGTTCAATACACAGCCAGGGAGATTCCCAGATGGCATGGCAGACCTCTCCTGCCTTGTCCGTTGCTCCCCTCAGCAGTGTACTTCAGTTGATCTGCCTGTTCTGCTCTCCACTCTGTCTCTGGTGAATCCTCTCACCACCCCACACCTCTGGCCTACACCCCAGCTTGTATGAATAAATAATCTGTAAAAAAAAAGACATATTTTGTACTGGACACTTGCTAAAAATGGCAAGAGAGATTTTATCTAAACTCTTGCAAGGGGAGAGTCTTCAGCACAGAACTGAGCTGAGCTCGGGACACAGCAATGATAGCGGGGATTTATAGCTAGCTATAGGAAGGTGTCTATGGATGGAAAGTTAAATGGAGGAAGCTGATTATAGAACTGATTTAACAGGATTCTTGCTAAAGGTAAACCAAAATGATCATATATCAAGGGTGGAAGAATTCTTGGCAAACTGACTAGATAGAATTCTTCTGTTAAAACTGGGCTGGAGGGGCCTTCCTGGTGGCGCAGTGGTTGAGCGCTGGGCTGTGGAGCTCTCCGCAGCGCGCGCAATGCGAGTTTGACGCCCGGCCGGGGAGAATCCCACATGGAGCAGCAGACCTCTCCTGCCTCGCCCGCTGCTCCCCTCAGCAGTGTATTTCTGATCTGCCTGTTCTGCTCCCCACTCTGTCTCTGGTGAACCCTCTCGCCGCCCCATGCCTCTGGCCTGTACCCCGGCTTGTATGTATAAATAAATAAATCTTTAAAAAAAAAACAAAACTGGGCTGGAACGTGAAGGTTGAGACTAGCGAAGAGGAGGCCTAAGAGGAACCAGACGAAAGTTTGGTTAAAGAGGAGATCTTTGTCAGTTCTCATAACTGGTATTCTCCACTCTGAGGAGCCCATCTATTATGATGGTTCCAGGAATATAGATTTGCTAAGTAAGAGGTTCACCATGATAAGTTGAGAGGCTCCAGTGTTTCCAAGCCAAGACTACTAGAAATTCCTGAATACTTCAGGGCATTTCTACATCACTTTGAGAGAAAGTTATATGTGGGCTTATTTGGCCCATAAACTGTAGAAAGTGATTGATTCAAGTGCTCCAAGAAAAGTCATACTTTCCTGTGTGTGGTAGAGCAGGTTTAGAGTGTTGAGTCTGCTGTGAGGCTGCTTGGACCCCCATGCATCCTTGCTCCAGTCCCTCGATAGTTCTTTGACTTGGCAAGGTGCTTGCTACTTCAGGCCATTGTTATTTTCTTGGTTAATGGGGATAATATTGGTCACTATATCATTATTATGAGTATTAAATGAGTTTAACGATGTAAAGCAACTATTGCCATAATAGATTATCATGTGTACTAGATATGTTTACACAAATAAGTGCTTTTGATGTTCTCTTGCCCGTATTAAGAATTCACAATGTTTTTTTTTTTAAGTCTGTAATGCTATTTATCTTCCTAGTGACTTTTCCTTAGGGCCCATGTGGCCTTCTTCTTACTAGGACTGTTTCTTGAGCAAGTGTGAGATTATTTTTTCAGAAGTAGGTACTATTTATTTTCTGTTTGGAGACATCTAGAGGGTAATTATGGCTGTTCAATTATTTCATTATCTTGAGCAAAGGACAGGGAAGAACTAGGGTTACCATGAAATGATGGGGACATTGAGTTCCCATTGCACATATATTTGATTTTTTCCATTTACTATGTAAATACATATGCAAATTGCCTCATATCATTTCCCTACATTAAAGCCTCTGGGGTATCTTATTGTTTGTACTTAAAATTAAACTTAGCTCTACCTTACCCTAAAATGACCTACATGATTTGAACTCTATTTTGCAAATTAAACCCTTTTCTTTCAACATCTGTGGCACGAGGGCTTTTCGCAATTAACTAAGCTTTCAAATGTTATTTGTTTTTGGAGTCTTCGCATGTGCTATTCCCTCTGCCTGGGATATATCTGCTTCCTTAAAGATTTCTTATCATTTTTGTCTTAAGATATTACTTTTTTAGAGAAATTGACCCTAATCTCCCTCTATTATCCTCTGTATCAAACCATCCTTTGTTTCATGCATGTAACATAATTTTAAATTATTTTATTGGTCTGCTTAATTGTTTTTTTTTTGTGTGTGTGTTCATCTCTAGCAAATAATTTGCAAAGTTTAAGTTATACATTTATGTGATGACTGATGTAGTTTCTCATTTGTGTTTTACTATTTTCTTAGACACAATGAAAAGTATAACTTGTAGTTTTATTTTGCAAATGAATTTTACAAACAGTGGGAAAGATATCTTTAAATAATTTTTAAAATCTGTGAAAATTGTTTTCTTTGGATCAACAAATTTCTTGTCTTGATGTGAACCCATGAAAAATCTATCCTGTGATCAAGAAGTGAAACTGACTGCTTAGAAAATTACAATGAACCTGTCGATTTTCATCTAGTTTAAGTTAAAAGGGGGAAAAGTGTTAAATGAAACAGAATGTTTACTCTGCTTTCAGTTTTAATAATTAAATGTATTCTTCTCAGTTAAGTTTTACTGACATTCACCTTTCTCCCCTGTCCACCCATGATCACATATATTCTTCTCCTTTTATTTTTTCCCCACCCTCCTTAATCTGCTTTACCTGTTCTAAATAAACTGAATCTATCTAAATTCTTTGCACATTGAATGGCACTTTCCTCTTTAAAGTCCTATGTTTTGTAGATAAAAATTTGAAGTCATTCATAATTTATATTTGGGCCCTGATTTTAACATTTATTTTTTAAAACAAACCATTTTCTGGTGTCACACAGTCATTTCTGCTAAAGTCTTCAACAATGTTATAATTTTTAACATCTAATATGATCAAAACTCTTTGCTGGGTGCAGGGTATATCTTGGTAAGTCACAAAGATTCAAATTTTGGGCAAATTGAAACTATTATTCTTCTAACTTAGAGTCACTAATACCACTTAAAGGTTATATATAGCTTATATGAAATCTTTCAAGTTATAAAGGATAACTTATTTTCTGCTGTGTTAATTACAGAGCATACAAGAGTCATTGTGATGTTTCTTCCCAGTCAAATGGAGTCAATATTCTCATCTGCGCATATTGCCATTTTCTGGCATACAATAATTCTTTTTTATTTTTTAGTTCATGTAGTTTGAATGGGAGTGATGCTGCCTCCTGGAGTGGGTACATGGCTCCGACTGAGCTGAAATGAGTAGAACAACCCAACAGATCCCCTTTTTAACTTAGGCAAAATTTGGAATTTTGTAATTAAAACAGTCCCAAAAATAAACACAGTAACTGTTGAATCATGTTACTCCATTATCTTCAGAAGAATACAAATAAATCACTAACATGCTCAAAATTTTTTATCTGTTTCCTATGATAATTGCTAGGGACCGAATGGATTAGTTAGGAAGGAAGATAGAGAGGGAGGGACCTGACAAAAGAGCTACACTAAACTACCTTCAGTAGACACCTTCACACTTTACTGATAAACTTCATACTTTACTCATAAATCACCTTCATAGACACTGTAATGATAATACTCATTTCTGTGGAGGTATAGAATTAGAAAGCTAGTCTCCATTACCTTGACCACTGTGAGACAAAACTCAAATGTAATATAACAAGTATTCTGTTTTTAATTGATAATAGGAGACATTCTAACAAATGCATAATGTGCAAAGGGCTAGTTTGTTTTTAAGAGAAGGCAGATTTGCTTTGAATATCTCAAATAATAATAATACAGTTGGGATCAATGAGCCACAGGAAAGGGATTTCAGTTCCTGCTGAGGAAGAATTTTCTGAACAAGTTTTCTGAAGAGTAAATGGACTATTTTGAGGAGTTATAGCTTCACCAAAGCTTTCATTTATATGCCAGACAACCAGCAGGTGTGAATATTGACAAGAGACTTAAGCACATAAAAAAAGACTGGAAATGAATCTCTTTGCTAACCTGTCCAATCTGAGATAAGAAAGGTCAGTGATAATACAAATTTGACTTGGCAGTTATGCTATGAAGATCATGGAAATTCTCCATTCTTTCAGGAAGAAGATACTCAGTTAAGTATATTTTATATCCCTCTATTGAAATTTGCTAAGATATGGAGACATGACCTCCATAGCAATATTGTCATACTGGAACTCCTTTTTTTATTTTAAAGTGACCAGTGAAAAAAAAAACAAACAAAACAAAACAGCAACAAACCCTGAAAAATCACTCTTCCTGAGGTCAAAAGCAAGTGGGAATCTGGCAATCTTCCAACTGCTTTGATCAATAGAGACTGCTAAATTATAAGATTTAAGTAATTGATTTGGGTTTTTAGATCAATAAATTTAATTATGCAATTAACATATCCTCATACTCTCCCATGTGGATGATTGTTTTTCAATTTCTATTTAGCTTTTAATGTGTGAAATTATTTTATAATTAAAATTCTATATTTACTTATTAAAAGTAATAAGGACATGTTCTTTTAAGTGTATAATAGAATAAATGTGGGATTTTTGACTTAAAAGCATACCTTTAATTTGTGGAGAGAAGGCAAAGGAGGCAGTTTATCACTGAGGTTCAGAGAACAGATTTGGGAATAAGACATTCTTGGGTTGAAATCTTTGAGAGTTAGATAGATAGATAGATAGATAGATAGATAGACAGATAGATAATGTGATCTTAGAAAGGTTATTAATTTTCCTAGCTTTTGTTTCTTCATCTATAAAATGGAGAGAATATATTCACTAGCTCAACCTATATTCTAGTTTCCTAATCTCAGTTCATGTTAACCTTCTAGGTGCCTTAATTTTATATTCTCTCTCCTTTCTCATATCTATTATTTCTTCTTAAAATTTGAGTCAACTTTTAGGGTTTAGCCTAATGATTTTCTAAACTCTGATAAAACATCTTGGTATCTGTTATATCCATACTGTAATTGTTTTTTTATAGCAATTACTTTAAATATAATTTTACCATTCTTATTATGTTATTAGGGTTTTCATTTCTCTCTAGCTCTTTTTTTTGTTTTAATTCTTTCTTTTTCATTATTTCCTGACACCATGCCTGGAACATATTGGTCAATACATTTTTTTAAAGATAAATTAATGACTCTTACGAAAGTTTTATGAGCTAGTGTATACAAATCACACAGGAAACAGTTTCATTTGTTAAAGAAACTACTATTAATAAAAGTTTTGCACTGTCCTTATTAGAATCTTTTCATAGCCACCTTCAAAATAGAAATAATCATTATAAATTCATTTCAAAATCTATTTATGAAAATTCCTTTACAGAATTTACCAAAATTATGATTAGAGACCTATTTATACTTTTATTATTTTATTGTCTCTGTCACTAGATCTTAAACTCCTTGAAGGTCAGACATTTGTTTGTATTCCTTGATATAAATGAAGGAATAATTTCATTTTGCACTACCATTTCATGGAATTTCAGATTTATTTTAAGGGAAATGAAATTCTTGAAGTATTTCAAGTAGAAGAGTGACAATGCCAGAATCAATAACTTGGAGATTGTGGTAGCTCCTGGGTGGAGATTAGATTAATGTGATCAGAGTGTCTATGGCTAGAGCAGCTGTGTGGCTGTAGCAGTTTTCTGTGTAAGAAGTCAGGGTGACTCAGGTGAAGGTAGATAATAGTGGAGATACAAAGACATAGACTGGAGGTATATTCTGGAGTTAGAATCAATAAAATTAGTGACTTAAGTGATGGTGGCTTAAGAAGAGAGGTAAATCTATTATGATTACCCCTGTTATTAGCAAAATCTATGAGAACTTTTATCTAAGTAGATTGATAGTGGCACACATGTGCTGGGAAGGCAGAAGTTATCAAGGTAAAAATGATAAATCATTTCTCTGTAGAAACATCAGCTACATGAAGCAAGTCAGAAGGAGAAAGAGAAGTAATGGATGGTGTCACTAATATGTGGAATATAAAGTAACTAAATTAATAGTTGGATAAGATACAAGTTGAAAAAAATCACCCTAAAGAGTGGACTATAGAACTCTGACAGCAAGATGAGGGAGAGGAAAGAACAGATAGGGAAGGAAACACAAAGGTCTTTGGTGGTAGAATATGGGTGAGTTGGTGGTGGGAGCACTATGGTGCTAGTACCTGCTGGGGGTACCCCAATATAATGAATATAATTAATCAAAAAATATTTGCCAAAAAAGAAATGTGAATAGAATCAACAACAGTCTAACTTTTGTAAGTTAGATATTTGTCAATTTTTATCGCATCCAATACCATTGGGTAGGAAATAGCTTCAAACTGGATGAGTAGGGCATGCATTAAGGACAAAGTTACTATATTTTTTTCCCTTCACTCCAGTTTTAGTGAGGTATAATTGACAAATTGTCAGATATTTAAAGTTTATAAAGTGAATATTTGATATTCACATACATTGTGAAAGGTTTTTCTCCAATTTAATTAGCACATCACTTAACATGTTTGCCTTTCTTTTTGGAAAATATTTAGTTCTCCTAGCAAATTTCAGTTGTGTGATGCAATATGATAAACTACAGTCATCATGTTACACACAATCAACCCTTAAACCTTATTCATCATACAGGTTTGTACTTCGTTTTCTGTGGGGCAGGAAAGGGGTGTGAAATGGTCAGTGAATATTTGTTTTTGACCTAAATCCCTGAAATATTTCCCTATTTCTTTCACTGTACATGGATAGATGATTCGTGGGTCACATCAGACAGATGTGCCAGTGCCTAGCATGATTAGCACCATTGGTTTGACCAGAGTGAAAAGAGACTTGTGAGGTGATTGACATTCCTGAGACAAGCAACAGTGTAAAAGAAAAATACAACTTGGTACAAAGAAAATGAAAAAGAAGGAAATACAAAAGGCTTGTGTTCAAGCAAGTCCATTTCAAAGAGCACAGCATACGGAAAGCTGAGTTCAGTAGAAGACATGAAAAAAATAAGACAGAGTGAAATAACAATGAACTTGAGTTCAGTGTGTGGGAAGATGAAGAAGGTCCACGATCTAAAGAGCCCCTATTTTATGATAGATGCTGGGCTAGGTGTTTGCATTTGTAGTCATGTTTAGTCCTCCTCATAATTTCTCAGAGGACTTTGATTTCTGTTCCCAGAGAAAAAACAAATTCAGACTAGTTTCAACACCTGCTTATGCTCACACATTAGTCAGTAGCAGAGGCTGGACTAGTTCCCAGGTTTGTCTATCTCCAAACAAAAGCTTGTTAAACATACACACAATGCCATAGTTCCCAATTCGAAATCCAAAATCTTTAGTGGGTCAGGCAAGCAGCTAATAGAAATAAAGGAAATTACCTGGGGTGTGCAGCATTAGGGGTGGAGGGCACTTTGGAAAACTAAATTGTATGCTTCTTTAAGGGCTGAGTCCACTTAATTCCAGAAGCTGTCTAGCATGGGGACGGTGTTGTCAGATCTCCATGCTGCATGAGACAGACTTGAGAATTGTGTTAGAGTGTGAAATCTCTTAATTTGTAGTTGCTGCTAATTAATTCTGTTTTTCAGAAAGCTTTTAACTGATCAAAGAAAACTCTTCGAAGGGGCCTCCCTGGTGGCGCAGCGGTTAAGCGCTGCGCGGTGGAGCTGTCAGCAGCAGCAATGCGAGTTCGACGCCCAGCAGGGGAGAATCCCACATGGTGCGGCAGACCTCTCCTGCCTCGCCCGCTGCTCCCCTCAGCAGTGTGTTTCTGATCTGCCTGTTCTGCTCCCTGTTCTGTTCCTGGTGAACCCTCTCGCCGCCCCACGCCTCTGGCCTGTACCCCAGCTTGTATGTATAAATAAATAAATCTTAAAAAAAAAAAAAAAAAAAAAAACTCTTCGAAGCCTGAATTCAGCCTCGTGACTTTGGGGTGGTGATTTTTCTGCTACCCCCTACTGTTTGGGGCTCTCTTGGCAGTTAGCACATTAGAACACTTTGTGACATAATGAGTGCATATTGTGTAGATACATAGCAGTCAAAAAACTCTAGTCACACGGAACAAAAAACAGATAATAACTGGAAAATTGAGAACAGGAGAAAGGTAATAACCTCTGCCTCTGTCACTGGAACGATTCTGATTAGAATCAGAATGAAGACAGGCAATCAAATGGTTTGTGGGGCTGGTTCATGCCAGCTCACAAGAGCAAAGGTTAAACATCCAGGATTATGTTAACTGGTATTAAAGCAGAAATCTGGAGACACTAAAAATGAGAGATTTTTTTTTTCCCATAGAGATAGTTTTCTAGCACATTACACCTGTGTTTTATGAAAATGTTTGTTTATTAAAACACTAAAAAATTATTTTGGTATCATTTTAGCCCATAGATCACCCATCTGTCTCTGAGGTACAAATTTAATAACCTACTGAGGAATTTATGTGTAGATGAGCTCAGAGTATCCTTTAATTTCCATGTTAGAAACCCGGCAAGGTTGATATCACGACTGACATTCCAGAAGCAACTATAACAAGCTGTCCCCCGAACAGGGAATAATTCATAATGGGAATAATTAATTAATTAATTGTAGACAGTATCAGCTAACATTTAACAAGCCATTCTACTTACCAAGACATTGTTATTGATTTCCAAATATCAAACTCAATCTTCACAACAAACCTATGAGGTAGTAGTTTTATCGTTATTTTATTGATGATGAAATTGAGGCACAGAGGAATCTTATGACCAGTAAATGGTACAGTTTTGAATCAATTACTCCCATTGTAGATTCTGCTATAATACTGCACCTAGTATAAACACTATAAACTCTACTGCTAAAAAAATACCAATGATGGACCTCCCTAGTGGCACAACAGGTTAAGCCACAGCACTATAAAGCTGTCCAGAGCCATTGCAGCACGAGTTTGATACCCGGCCAGGAAGCTCCCCACATGGTGTAGCAGACCTCTCCTGTCTCACCCGCTGCTCCCTCCGAAGTATATTTCAGTAGATCCGCCTGTTCTGCTCCCTATTCTGTCTGTGGTGAATCCTGTCACCACCCCACCCCCCTGGCCTGCAACCCAGCTTGTATGCATAAATTTAAAAAAATACTAATGACCTCAGTAATTATTTTTGATTGGATCAGACGGCATACAGGTTTATCAGCAAGACAATACAAGAGATAATAAGGGTTAAGTAACAAGCATAGTCACTATATTACAGTGGGTGATAAATAAATGCAATTTCTTTCTTTTCCTGAAGGCAAGATATTGCACAAAATCATTACCTGAATAGAATTATTAAGTTACATCTCTAAAGATTTGATAAATCTTAATAAGAAATAAAAATGAAGCAAGTTTTCAAATTTGCATAATAAAAAGTTCAAGTAATGAGAAACATCTGGGAAAGTGAACTTAGTTCCTCTTTTTATTGATAAAATATTCTTTTATTATGGGTATGATTGAAAGATCCAATTCCACACTCTCACAATGATTTTTCTTCTTTCTACCCTCCCTTCAAAAGGAAAGCAAATGATATAAGTAACCTTTCTACATAAATTAGTAGTGTTCATAAAAACATATTTTTACATTTTTATTAATGCTGTTATGTTTTAGACATTGCAATTCAATGGCAAATTCAGTTATTATAGGAATTATAACAATATAGGTAGTTTTATTTACTTGTGCATATATTCACTAGACATTTGCTTATAAAACTTTTTGTCATATTGCCATAGATTTATAATTTATCACTATCCCTGAATATAAAGCTTCTTTTATACTGATCGTATAAAACACTGCTGTAAATTTATAACGTTGATATTAATTTTGTGCTTATCAAAATTATTTGTGACCTAAGGAAAGAAAACTTCTTTCTCTAGTTTGCCAAGTAGCCAAATGTCTAATTTTCTTTCTTAAAATTTTTATTGCATACTAAGTAAGTTCTAAGGAACTTAATTTTATTTTAATATCATCTTTGTAATAATAATTCCCAGATGTAGCCATATTTAGGGAATTAATCAGTTCCTTCCTGAGACCATATGACATTTCCCAAAGTGTATGATTGAAAATAATTGAGCTATATTTACTGAATGCTATGAAAAGGCATGTCAAGGATTAGAATGGACTAGAATGTCCTATATCTTTTAGGGTATTTGGGAGATGAGATGGGAAGATAATTGAAAAGCAGCATAGGAATGGATTTATGAGTGCCGAGTGTTGTGGAAGACACAAATTAAAGGAGTTGTAGAGGCAGAGAGGGGTACCTTCAGGTCAGGAGCTAGGTATAAGCATGGCCCCAGTCCTTGAATAAGAGGTAAGTTGGGACCAGACTTATTGGGAAGCCTTAAGAAGGAATTGGTATTTCAACTAGATCTTGAAAGATGGGTGGGTGCGGATACAAGAAAGAATAGGTGTCTTCAAAATAGAACAAACCAAAATATCATGATAGGAGTTAGTATTCAATGTATGCAGGACAATAGTGAATAAGTCTGGCTGGAAAGGAGGACTCCGACTGGGTACATAAGGCTCTAACCGCTTGGACAGACCAAATATGTCATGTTTTCTTTTCCTGGATGTAAGAGATGCTGGAATTATAGTCACATAGACGATAATACAGTATTATTTATCTGTTCTCAAAGTTGTATTCTTAAAAGGAGAACTAGAACTGTGATCTAATGATTGATTCATGTGACAGCATATATTGAACATCTTAAATGTGTCAGGCATCCTTCCATACACTGAGACATAAAACAGAGCAAACCATAGTCTCTGTTATGGAGTTCACCCTCATGTGAAAAAAATGGAACAGGAAAGCATAATAAGGATAACTTTGATGTATGTATTATGTATTTTACTTAAAAGAGCATTGGGGTATGACAGGAGGCATGACACATTTTGAATAAGATGCACTGGATGTCTTCAAAAAGGAATAATTTGAGCTTGACAAAGAGTGTTCAGAGAGAAAGGCACATGAAAAAGACTATGAGTTAAGAGGCAGGAAGACCCTCTGTTGTTAAGAGAATATTGCTGAGTATGGGTCAGGCAGAGGTACAAAATAACAGATGCTCGTGTGTGTGTGTGTGTGTGTGTGTGTGTGTGTGTGTGTGTGTGTGTGTTTGCTCACATTTATTTGTGTTGAATAACTACAGAAGAAAGGGTCTAGAGAGAGACTAGTGATGGTGTTAAGCTGTCTTTTGATAACCTGGTTGGCCCTGAAAACGAAGGTTAGATGAGGGCTGAATTCATTGCTAGAAGTGAATTGGAGATTGGACACTTTTCTACAAGTCTCTAATCATAAAAGCAATTTATTTGTCTCATATTGGAAAGTGATGCTGTCAGTGGTGTTATTTCCTTCATTGAACTTAAGATTGACTTTATGCTGTTCAGTTACAAGCACCATAAACTCTCCTGTGACCTTGTGCTTCAGTCGCATGCAAACCCACTTGACTGCAGTTTGGATATTATTGACAATACATAATGCATTACTAAGTCATTGAAAATATGCCACAAGTCTTTGCTTCAGGAAGTGTATTACATTGCTCTATAGATGACCTTTCATTTCTCAGACTCTGTTAGAAGAGTCTGCCTGATTCTTCCCCTGGACCCATAAGGATAGTGGCTTTCAGACCCCATGGAACATTTTTATGGGCTCTTTAAGAAAACAAATAAATATGCAGGATTTCTACTATGGGCTCTCCATGCTATGTAGACAAGCTAAGCCACCTGTGAAACAGACTTGCTCATTCATTCATTTACTTTTTGATAGCATTTACAAACAGCCCACTGCATGCTAGGCACATTGCTCAGCACTAGAAGATCAAATTTGCATAAGGCAAAGTGCCTGTCCTCTAGGTCTTAGCATCAAATGGGAAAAATAATACAGTGAGATATTTTCCATTATGGTTCTGCACAGAATGTTCATGGGGATAGTAATAGAAGCACTTAACTAAATCAGCCTTAAAAGTCATGGAGACTTTCAAAGAGAGATTATTCTTGAGTTGATAGCAGAGGAGCTACATGAGTTGGGGAACTGGTACACAGGGAACCATTGGGATTGAGACAGGGAAGAGTACAGGTATCACTTCATGAAGGACTTTAAATGATCAAGAGACTTAATTTTATATTTAATAACAACCATAACCCATAAGAATTTAAATAAGGAAGAGATAGAATACAATTTGGATTTTTAGGAAGATCATTTCAACAACAATGTAGAAGTTGGAATAGAGAAAGTTGACTATTCCAGCTGCAGTAATCTAGGCAGGGCTGGTAGACCCCTAGGAAGGACACAGAAGTTACAAAACAAAGAGGTAGGCAAAGTCACTAGTTGAGAGAAATATTTCAGTATTAAAATTAACATTTTTGACTAATTAGATATGAAGTACAATGGAGGGGGACATACTTAAGATGCTTATATCATTCTTTTATACTAATTGATTCTCATTAGCCATGAATAGTCAGACTGAATTCATGAACCAATTTTTAATGAGAAGATCAGGATGAAATATTATGTTGGGACCCTTCTAGGCCTTTTCTTGTTTTTATGGATGTCATTTTGGCAATCAGTGAAATGCAGTGCTCAGTTGTCAAATGGACTGGACAGACAGAGAGAGAAAAGGAGAGGGAGACGGGGAGGGAGTGGGGGAAGAAGAGAGAGAGAGAGAAAAGGGATAAAAAAAGGGGGAGTGGGAGAGAGAAAGAGAAGGAAGAAGATTTTTCACTAGTTTGGGAGCATCTATTTTTGATAAAATCATTTATTTAGAATTAACAAGATAAGTTTCGGTGTAGGAGTGATGGTGGTTTTTATAGTAAAGCTTGAAGTCAAGTAACAAGATAGCCCTGTTTCTCTCCTTTTTTCCCCCCTAGGTATTGCTTTTGTTATTCAAGGCCTTTTAAGTTCCAGACACATTTCAATATGTTTTGTTCAATTTCTTTGAAAAATATTGTTGGTGTTTTGATGGAGACTGTGTTCAGTTTATATATCAGTTTGGGCAAGATAGTCATTTTGATTATGCTGATTTTCCCTACCCATAAGCAAGGGATTTCCTTCCATCTCCTCATGTCACTATGCAAGTACCTTAATAAGTCTTGTAGTTCTCATTGTGTAGGTTCTTTCTAATCTAACCTCCTTGGATAGATTAATTCTGAGGTATTTGAGTTCTTTTTGATGTGACTGTGAATGCAATTATATTCTTAATTTCACTTTTTCCTCATTTATTGTTTGTATATAAAAATACTATGGATTTTTATAATTTGATATTGTAGCCTGCAACTGTTTGTATTTATTTATTGTCTCTAATAATTTTTGGTAGAGTCATTTAGATTTCTATATATAAGAATGGTATAATCTGTAAATAGTGATGGTTTGATTCTTTTCTAACTTGGATTTCTTTTAATTCCTGTTTTTTTTTCTTTCTGATATTGTTGGTAAAACCACTAAGTCAAACAATTTACTGACAGTGAACATCCTTGTCTTCTTCCTGACCTTAAGGATGAAATTCCTATTTTCACCAGTAAGTATGATATAGGCTCTTGGTTTATAATATATGACATTTATTATATTCAGATAGGTTCCTTCTATTCCCACCTAAAGTTTTTTTTTTTCATAAATGGTGCTAAATTTTATATGCTTTCACTGCATCTATTTATGATCGCAAATGATTTTTATTTTTAGTATTGCTGATATTTTATATGATTGATACAGGTAAAATTAAAACCTTCCTTGCATTCCTTGGATAAATCACCTTTGATTGAGATAAATAATTCTTATATATTGTTAAATTATGTTTGTTAGTATTTTGTTGAAGATTGCATTAATGTTCATTAGGACAGCTGGCCACAATTTTCTTTTCTTGTATTGTCTTTGCCAGGTTTTGGTGGTTGGGTAAGGTTGGTAACAGAAATGTTTTGTGAAGCATTTTCTCTTATATTTTTAAAATAGTCTGAGCAAGATGGCCATTAGCTTTTGCTTAAAGTTTTAATAAAATTCATTTGTAAAGCCATCTGGTCCTGGTCAGGAAAAATTTTTTTTGCTATTTCAATTTCCATGCAGGTGAACGTTGTATCAATTCTTCCTTGTCTTCTTAAGCTTAGTCTTGGTAAACTATACTGGTCTAGAAATGTGTTCATTTCTTCAAGGTTATCAATTTTATTGGCATAGAGTTGTTCATAGTAATCTCTCATTATCCTTTGCCTTTCTGTGTGATATATTTCTCCTCTTTCAGTTGAGTCTGTTTACTAATGTTTTTTTCTCGTTTTCTTTGTAAGCCTATCTAGAAGTTTGTCTATTTTGTTTACCATCTTGAAGAATCAATGCTTAGTTTCATTGATCTTTTGCATATTTTAATAAGATAGAAGACTAGAACACTTATTTCTCTATTCTGCTTACCAATGAGGAAAACTAAAGGCTCATGGCGGGTGAGCAGCATTGCAAAACTTCTTCATTTAGTGCAGGGCAGAACTGGAAGTCTGATTCCCACCTTGTGGTCCCTATAGGTTGGTCATGTTGCAACATAAACAAGAACTTATCAATTATCTGACATAGCATATAAACTATAAATATGGTAGGCATGTGGCTAATCACTTCTTTTAGTAGGTAGTAGTTTTGTTTTCAGGGGATACTCTAATGTAACCAT
The DNA here is from genome assembly GCA_004024925.1 of Scalopus aquaticus. Taxonomy (NCBI): domain Eukaryota; kingdom Metazoa; phylum Chordata; class Mammalia; order Eulipotyphla; family Talpidae; genus Scalopus; species Scalopus aquaticus. Next base: position 26,753 of record PVIJ01000330.1, read on the forward strand.
TATCATGTGAATAACTTAAAAATTCAAAATGAAGGAGCAGGACTTTTGGATTTCTTTCCATTTTTTGGCTACTATGTATATTTAGTGCCCTCCAGTCCTGTCAAGAAAAAGTTATAAACTTTTTCCCCCATATAGCTTCTGTTGACTTAAGAAATGCGTTCCAAAATACACAGCACGTTTGAATTCATGCACCTTGAAGCATGTAATACTTATTCTCAGATAACAACACCTGAATCATTATTTGCATCACTGGCCACCATGCTACTTTGGAAGATAGTGTGGGAGGATATGAAACAAATTTTAACAGTTGTGCTGCTTCCTTCATGTTTTCAGTGCATATTTGATGAAAACTTATTAGCTCTTGTATTGCAGTGCTTTGTACTTTTATTTATTTATTTTTGCTGTTATAATTTATTCTGTCTTTATCTTTTTACTCACAGTATTTTTGGAAGAGTAAGATGATCACTGAGTTGTGACATCAGAAGAACCAGGTTCTTACTCCCTGTTAATGCAAATGTTTGTAGCAAGTGACAAAAGAGCAACTGCAATTTTAAAAATTCCAAATATTTATTAAAGTCTATGATGTGAGAAAGTTTCCATTATTCAACTAATATTTGTTGAACGCCCAATATGTAGCAGGCAGTTTTTGTTTTATCCACAGTGGTTATAGCAGCGAATAAAACATACTAGTTTCCCTGGCTATCCAGAAATAGAATGTTGGCCTTTTGTATTGTTTGATTGGTTATTTTGGGGGTCTGGAAACACTACTATCATTAATTTATGTGGAAGAATTTTTTAGTTTTCCTAGACTCCAAAAGTAACCTACAGAATCATACCACATAGGAAAGTTCTGCTATCAAGTATCAGGGAACCTATAAAAATCCTGCTATTGTACACACGTGTGTGCACGAGTGTTTGTGTGTCTGGGGCGGGGTAGAGCGTGAGACAAAATAATTAAAACAGAGACTATCACTAGTGAACAATATCAGAGGAAATTAAATAGGAGGTGTTTGAGGAATTCAGGGAGCCTTGGGAAGTTTATAATTTAAAATTGGATGCCTAGACAAACTGCAAAATTGATGCTTGAGCAGAAACCTCCGGAGGTAAAGAAGTTAAGTCAGGCAATACTTGGAGTAGGCGGGGCTTGGCGAGGTGGAGAAGAACAGTGCAAAGACCTTGAGGTGGCTATAGGCTTGGTGAACTCAGAGAACAGTGGAGGTCAATGTGGCAAGGGCAGATAAGTGAAGGGAAAAGAGTTGTAGATTGAGTAAGAGATGTAATAGAGGGCCAAGGCAGACAGTGCTTATAGGGCACTTTCAGGACTTTGGTTTTGACTTTGCGTAAAACAGGACACCATTGGAAGATCTGAGCTGAAGAATGGCATGTTTAAATCTGTGTTTTAAAATACCATTTGAATTGTTTTGTGAATGAATAATTAACATGGAAGGAACCAATTAACAGCCTATTAGAATAACCTGGATGAGAGATAATCATGACTTGGACAGATAGTGGTGGGGAAATAATGAGAATATAATTCTCTGCTGAACATTTTATAGACAGTATCTCATTTAACTAGTTTTATCAATTTGATGCCAAAAAAATAACAAATATGAGTGCCACTTTTCTCATCTGTAAGATAGGAACATAAAATAGGCTCTATTTTTTAATATTAGCTTACGGATAGACAGATGTCCAAAGAGAAATATAATGAACTGAACTGAAGAATGTGGGACAGAAATTAGGTGAGGGAGGTGTGAGGACTGTGGGGGAGATAATGAGATGGAGATGTAGAATTTAAACAACTTTTGAAGTTTGTCTATAAAAAAGGAGGCTGCCAAAAATAGGTGAGTGAAAAGGTGGCATTAAAGCCAGTATAAATGTAGAAGTATATTTAAAATGTGATAGAATTTTGTTGAGGGAAGATAAATTTTTTCATATATGCCTACCTTCACTACTTGCAGGAAAACAACTAAAATTAGAAAAAAGGGATTAAGAAAAGTAGGTGTCCACATCGGTGATAATGAAAATGCAACACACGTTTGGAAACAGAAAACAGAAAAAAAAAGTCATTTATGGAGCATATAAATTTAAAAAGTAGGTCATTGCAGAGGGAGATACCAATATGGCTGAATTATCAGTACTTCAAAATGACTCAAGACCCTTCTTAGACATGTAGGAATTTGAGACACCTTGTACCATGGAGAGTAAACTGCAGACATAGGAAAACAAGAGGGATTTTGAAGATCTGTGTATGGCGCCCCTGGGGTTAATGATCCATTGCTTCAGTCAGCATAGCCAGGAGAACCACACAAAAATCCAGAGACTTTTTTTCTTAATGAATTAAACAAAAAAGTTTCAGGACACTTGACACAACAGGAGGGAGGGTGTGTGTGTGTGCGTGCATGTATGTGTGTAGCTATAGGACTAAAACGTAGGAAGCT
>PVIJ01000330.1:29293-192749 GCA_004024925.1 Scalopus aquaticus
TGTGTGTGTGTGTGTAGCTATAGGACTAAAAACATAGGAAGCTTACATACTGAAGAGTGTGTGTGTGTGTGTGTGTGTGTGTGTGTGTGTAGCTATAGGACTAAAAACATAGGAAGCTTACATACTGAAGAGTGGGCATCCCAGCTGGTATTCCTCAACCTGCTCCTTAAGTGGCATCAGCAGGCAGGAACATACTCTTCTGGAAGGCATTTAGAGTTGTTGTATTAGTTTTTAGGGCTGTAGTAACAACTGCCACCAACTGGGTGGCTTAAAGAACATAGATTTATTGTCTCAGTTTGGAGGCTAGAAGTCTGAAATCAAGGTGTTAGCAGAGTTGTTCTTCTGAGACCTGTGGGGAAGACTTAAGTTCCATGTCTCTGTTCTAGCTTCTGGTGCTTTGCCTGTAATCTTTGGCATTTCTTGACCTCTACTGAATGACCCTAATCTCTGCCTTATTCTTTACATGAAATTCTCCTTATGTTTCTCTGTGTCCAAATTTCCCCTTTTTATAAGAACATCAATGATATTGGATAATGGACCCACTCTACTCCAGTATGATCATATCTTAATTTAATGACATCTGTAACAACCCTATTTCCAATTCTGAAATCCTGGGGGCTAGAATCCAACTATATGGATTCTGGGGACCTATAATTCAACTCATAACAGATGTCAAATTTAAATCAACCCAGATGTATGTTTTGGAGTTCATAAATACAAATTTCAGTTTATCCTACATAGAAGTCAAATTGGAAAGCTCTTCCACACAAATAGTGATTCCCATCAGGTTTTCAGTACTTTAAGAATCAATCTATAGCCAAAGAACAAAAAACATTCTTCAAAAATCTCAATCACAAAAGACAGATCAAAATAAGCAGAGATGAAAGGAGCAAGGATACACAGATATGAGGAGGAAACAAAGTAACCTTCAAAATATAGTAATTAATGTCCTTTGAGAGATAATCAGAGTTTTAACATGCTTTTAACAAAAAAAAAAGGTAAAACTAAGAAAAATGTCATGATCAAGAACAGCAACTCAGTGATAGAGGACTTGTTTGACTGGAGGAATGGAGGAAATGAGGAAAGGATGAGGAGACATGTCTTTGTTCATATTTGTTGATAAGACATTGTGAGGATTTCTATAAAATGGTGTTTATATGTTTTATGTGAAGTAGTGTGGCCTAGTAACAGATTCTATAGAGCCAGACTGCCTGTAATTGAACCCTGGATTTGTCTATTGCTAACAGTATCACATTGGGAAGTTGTTTCTTTTGTGCCTCAGTTTATCTGTAAAATATAACAAAAATAATTAACTTACATGTTGAATGAATTATTGTAAGCAGAACACTTAGAATAGTGTATGAATAGAACTCTGTAATATGCGCACTCTCTCTTTCTCTCTCTCTCTCCCTGCAACCCCTTCAGGTTTATAGGAGAAAAATAGTAATATTGACAGTCAGTGATCTTGAATTTAAAAGGTGAATTTCCCTACCAGTGCTTAGCTGCCTAAATGCAGGTACGGAAATGGCATGATAATAGGATTCATTCAAGTTGTTTCTAATGATCAGGTGACCCAAGTGAAGGTCAAAGTGACAAGGAAGTTAAAGTGGTAGGAGTGAAAGGCCATGGAATGAAACAAACAGGGAGAGAAATAGCACAAAAGCAAGCTTTTAGATAGAGAATTCTGAGATGCCAGTGGACTGGATGATGAGATGATAAATAGGTAGTTAGTTGCAAAATCAAGTTAGATTAACTTTGTGTTCTGAAGAGGGGTATAGGTCTTAGTAATGTCGAAGTAGAGCTTTTTGGAGTGCTGCCAAGGTCCATGTGACTAAAGAAAAGTGATGGGAAGGTATCTGGACATGAAAAATTATTTTACTTGAAGCTCTCCAAATAACTTAAGCAAAAAAATAAAGAAAATTTGTTGGATGTATATGCGTGTGTGTGTGTGTGTGTGTGTGTGTGTGTGTGTGTATACACATAACACAAATCCAAAAGCCCCCTGTCACTAAGCCATGTTATTAAAGTAAATATAAGATATTAGTAATAAAAGTGATGCTCAAATAATTCAAGTAATATTCAAGTATGCTTTTGTATCTTTCTCTGCACATTGGATTTCACTGTGTAGCATGTATGTACACAAACAGAAAAAGAGTTGAAACAGTCCTCTGTCCAATTCACCAACTTAATTATAAATTCATGGCAGAGAGAATCTGACTGGTCAAGTATCTTCCTAATGTAATCAACTATGTCCAAAGAATGTGTTACCTACTAGTATCATAACTTTTATGAATCATATCCCTGAACCCAAGGGTCAGTTCTCAGAGAAACAGGGTTCAAATAAGAATAGGATATATTGGTAGAAATGTCTGTTAGAGACCTTCAGGGAACTGAGATGCCAGTGTATTGCATGTTATCTCTTCCAATTTACCCCCAAATGATGACAGGTTTTGAAGGGCATTGAAGGACAGAGGAACTGAATGAGGTGTCCAATTTGTCACAGAATAAGTGAAACTCTCCAGTATATATTATGAGGGTTACTGTAACATGGGCTTACTCATTCATTCATTCACTCACTTTTACTAGTATCTATTCAACTGCTAAGGATTACCTAAGTTATTGAAGACAGAAAACCAGTATTGGAAATTGGTGATGACTGTGAACTTTGGAGACAGATATGGGTTCAAATTTTTGCTCCATTATTTACTAGTTGTATGACTCTGAGAATATATCTTTGTCCCTGAGATTTTTTTTGACTTTTGAAAAATACAGCAATTTCTATTTTTGACTGTTCAGAATTAAATGCTACAACAGACATCTGGGTACTAAGCCTTGGAGTTAACTTAGAAAGAACTCTTTAAATAGCAGCATGCTAATAAGTCAGCAAATCAAACTGCTTGGGGGTGACAGATCAGTAAACGAACAGTGAAAATTTACTACATTGGTTTACAACACTGTAAGTTTCAGGTGTATAGCTTTACACCTCAGCAACTGTCCATGCCACACCATGCCCTCCACTGAATGCCTAGTTACCGTACACCACCAAACAAGCGACCCCCTCTACCTACTCCATGGCCTCCCCCCATCCTGTCCCATGGTAGTAACCACCAGGCTAAGTGAAATAAGTCAGAAGGAATATAAAGACACAAGGCAAAGGAACAAACAAAACAAACCCCTAGACCCAGAAATTGGAACTAAGATGTCCTTATGGTTGTAAGGAGAATGTGTCCAGGAACCGACAAAAAGAAACACCCAGTGGGCATGCTTTAGGGAGCAAAACTGGGTATCTTGATGGTATCACAATGCATAGCAATCCTCATAATGAAGCAACCCCAAACTGAAAGCATAGAGACTAGAATGGAGTTCCTACTCCATTTTTGCTTAATGAACATTATATTTCATTCAAAGTCACTAAGGAATATTTCAAGGGCAAACAGATGAAAAACTTGTTTTCTCCTTCATAAGACTTTCTTAATGTCTAAAATGTAGGCATGATAGAGATTTTATGAGGGCATCCAAAAGACAGGTAAATGCTATTTTAAGCAATAAATGTGATTGGAGAAAGTTGAGTCGAGATATATTTTAGTGCAGTTATATTTACTGGAGACCTTGGGAATCTCTTCTTTGATACTTGTATTTAAACAAACTATTCCTGAATTTATTTGTCTTCCTAACTTAAGGCAACATTTTGCAGCAAAAATAAATTCATAGCTATGATAAAATACATTGTTTAAAAGCTTTGAGAGATGAAAATTGGAGATTTTCTCATCCTGTTTTATTGAGGTCTTTCTTTTCCCCTCTCCCTCTGAAATTTGTTCTCAACTCAGAATCAGGTCTTTTCTTTCACATTCTTTACCTGATTGCACTCAATCAGGTCATATACTACATAAACTTTTAAAGAGAAGAAAGTTCTACTTTCTGATTGTCTGAGGGCACTTGGAATTTAATCTAAAAAGTGCTGATTACTAGTTCCTTGATTTCTCCCTGGGGTCCTAAAAAGACCTAAATATAGAGAGATGTTTGGAGATTTTTTTCTATTTTTTTTTTAGAGCTTTTGAATTTGAAAGTGATGATTAGTGACTTTTAACTGTCCTTATCCTAAGTCCTAAATTCTTATATACAATGTCCAGTTTAGTTTTGTCCCCCAAGGATTATGACTTGGGAGAAATCTCTCATATACCAAAGATATTTTAAAAGGATCCTAAAATGTTTTTACTATTTTTTTTCTTCATTTTTGATTTATGCTGCATTGGTCACATCTTTTTTCTCTCCTACTTTTCTTCTCTTTATAGCCTCTGGCTACCCCCAAATCATATCTGGAACAAGATTATTATATTGAGTGATCTCCTTTTATGAGGTTTTCTTGTCAGTGGCTTCAGTGGAAGTCGGGCATGCAAAGATGTGATTTACCACCACTCAGCACTGAGTGATTTAATGTATTCACACATCCTGAAAAGCAAGGCTACTAGATGAATGGAAAAATACTTGGGCACCAGAATGGTTGTTTCACTCACTAACCCCTGCTGAAGAGGGAAGCTTGCTGCCGAGGTAAATGAATGGAGCTTGCTTAGTGAGACGAACAGGTTTTGGAATTCAAGTAGGATATCACTGTACTTGCTACTGTATTTAAACACTGTATAAAGTACCATATCCTGTAAGGAGAGTGTCGACTCATCATTCTTAATGTGAGTGTTCTGTGTACTGAACTCAGCAAAGTAAATGTTAAGTGAGGGGGTAATGAGAAAAAATGGAAGTTGCTCTTTAGGAAACCAGGGTAAAACAAAACCAAAATAAGTTATGATTTGTGTAGAAAAATATATATCCTAGCACTTAAATACGTGATTTATTTCTTTTCCTAAGACTCACTCACTAAGTTTAAATGAGAATTAATCTTCTTTAATCAAATATTCTTGGTCCTTGTTCAGATCTTACAGGTTTTCTTTTAAGTGTGAGGTGACTGAAGAAAATGATCTGTAATATCAGTGACATTTGACTCTCTGAGGTCAATTCTACATTTGACCCTAAATAACAACACTTTCTTTCCCTATGGAGGTTTTGGAAAACTCAGGAAATGAGTCCTTTTTTGCTGATTTCCTAGGTATCCCGTAACGGTCTCCGTTTTCTTGAAACACTGCCTATAAAAGCAGCCAGCGCATGGATCAGCTGCACTGGTCACTGTGTGCTATGGAACATACATTTCTTAGGACTACTCTGGAATTATGAGTTAGAATTACTGGGACGTGGAGACTAGGAACTTATATTATTAATAAGCACACTAAGAGATTATTCTGTGCACTAAAGTTTCCAGCTACAATTATAGAAAGATGAGGGGAAAAGGCACACATTTAATGAGTACCTATCATCTTATCCCTTTTTCAATATTTCCTGTTTAGTCATTATATATGATATAAATCAGTCATTATTTCACAGGTGAAAATATGATCAGCTCTCTCAAGAGCACAAAGCCAAAAAGTGCAATACCTTAGTGCAAAACCAGATTTGTCTAATTTATCAGTCCTTTCCCTTAGGACACTGATCTTTTCATCCTCAAAGGTGAGCTATGTTGCCGGAACTCTCCCAGGCTGCACTGCTACCTAACTTCCTGTGATGAAGATAAATAGTCACTCCTCTTGGCATTGTCTACTCCTAAGTCACAGCATCTCTGTGAGAGGCATCGCCTGGCGTCTTCTAACTCTTTCAGCAATAGTTCAAACGAAAAACGAACTCAGGATGATTCTTCAATAGTGATTCTCATGGATGTCGCTCTGCCAATCCATCCGTGTGATTGCTTAGTGCCATTACAGCAAATAGCGCAACACTACATTGACCTATTGCCTCCTGATGTGTTTCAGTTCATGAGATTTGATTCTTCAGTTTCAGGTTTCAGATGGCTAAACCCTGTGATGATTGTGATGACCAGTGTTACTCTGTGGGTTCAATCCAGTTTACAGACTCAGGAGCTGTCTCTTGACAAAATGTTTTTTATTCGCACAGCGTACTCACACATCGCGTTACAGTTGATTACATGTGACATTTGAGGTCTAGATTTTAAAGCACTGGATATCAACTTCTTGGTCAGAACACAATTCCTTTTTATGGAAATATTTGGGAAATTAACTTGAATGATATTACTTTGATTTATAGTATTGTTCTGAGAGCTACTGTCTTCTAAAATTTTATCAGCGGGAAGGTAGAAGATTGTAGGAAGACATACATGAGGCTATTGAATTGTAAAGTATATCAACTAAGTTACATTGCGAGTCCTAAGCCTTTTACCTAGCTTTTCAAATCTCTTTCTCCTTTTCTGTGTCCTTCCAGTACTGATGCCACCAATTCTTGGGGAACCAGCAAAATATTGGTAAAAGTAAAAAAGTATTCGAATTCTAAATATTGCTCAAATCCATCCTCTCCTTGCCAATGCCTCAATATTAGTGCAGACCTTCATATATTTTTTAATTTACCAGTCATTTACATGTCTATATAACTTTGGGGTTACATTTTTATTCCTCTATATGTGCACATGCTACATACCCCCAACAAAAACTCTGAGTTGATGCTCTATCCCCTTCCTTACCTTCCTTCCTCCCTCATATTCCTTCTCGTAACTAGTATATCTTTCACTAAATCTAAGAATTGTCTTTGCCGTGCTTTTCGAGGCTCTATCTCTTCGTATTGCCATTGTAAATGCTATTTCCTGTGTCTGAAAAGTTCTTCTCTCCTTACTAGTGAAGCTAACTTTTACTACTGAAAATATTTATCATTACTGGCGGATCAGGAGTTCCTATAGTTAGGATATTAGCTACAAGTGGCTACTGAAATTTCTTAGTAGTCACATCCCAGTACAAGCAGTCTTTTTAACTCAGAACTTCTCTGAAACTTCTGACTTTTGAGTCTGTCCTAATGTAACCGGGCTGAGTCCAAAGTCTGGTGGAAGTTGTGCCCCCTGGAGGGGGTTTGCTGATGAGACTGAATAGCCCCAGGGAAAATGCTAAGTTTGCAGTTTGGGGTGGAGAGTCTGATGAGAAATAAAAGGGACTGAAGGAGAAGGGGAAGAAGAGTTGTCATGATGTAGAAATAGAGGAATCAGCGGCAGAAAATGTAGCTGCCAAGATTGAGAGTTTGGAAATCAGATGCCTGAAGTTTTTGAGCCACCGGGATATAGAGTTTTGGATTGAGCGTTTCTGGAATCTTTAGTGACTTCAGGACCAGCGACTTTGGAAGCTTTGCAAGTAGCTGAGGGAAGGAAACTGCTCCCAGTTTTGTTTTTACTGCAGCCAAAGGAAGAAGGCAGAGGCCTGAAGTAGGCGCCTTCCTAAAATGCGTGAGTGCAGTATGTTGGGCTGTCTGGCCAATGTGGTTGCTGTTTGCAGTGTTGTTGGCCTGATGCTGCACTGGGTCACCACGGCAGTTTCGGGAGCATCTCCAGTTGTGTTCTGCGTTGTCCTTGTGAGTTGGAACCTGGCCTATAGTCTGATTGTTGTGTGTCTACAGAAGTGGGAAGATGCCATTTTGAAGTAGTGGCCTATTGTTTTGAAGAGGAGCTCCACCTCAGCAATGGTGGGAAGACGCCACCTTTGTTACTTTTCTGGGACTTAAAGGACTGGACATTGCTTTAAGTAAGGTAAACGGCCATATGTTGACTTCAGTAATTCTTTGATTTTCCCTGTTAATCTCAATGTTATTGTTCCTTAAGCCTGAGTAGTCTTGCAATTGTGTGCACGGGGGTAGAACCAAGATAGTAACCGGTAAGAAACTAGAGCACTGCCTTTGCCTAAGTTTAAAAGGCCCCATTTTTCCCGGTATCACTGAGATTTTGGTCCTGACCAAGAAGCTCATGTTGGGAATCCATCTACTCTAGATCCTGCTCATCTAGATATCACTCATTCTCATTTGTTTTGGAAAAAGGCTAAATAAAGATGTAAGCTGGCACTATATATGTGTATATGTGTACATAGTTTTATATGTAAATCTACAGATTGTGAAATGGTGAATATGCATAATTATTAAAATAGTTGTCAAATAATGAGTATACCCCCTTCAAATACACACATAATGAACACACACATACAATTTTAATAAAGCTCATCATTTGTGGCTGTTTTAACAGTTATATTAACTGAAATACATGAATTCTTCACTAATTCCCCTATTCCCTCTGCTTCCTTTCTATTTCTTACAAGTCAAGCACTATGATAAATATTTCACATACATTGTCTTTTATAACAACATTCTGATTAGTCCTGCTTAACCAATAATAATAAGCAGGAAGAAGGTTAAATGATATTCCCTAAGTTATACTATTCTTAAGTTGCAGGCTCAGATACAAAACCCATATTATTTAACTCAAGACCTTGATGAAACTCCAGGCTCTGGATCTTTGAAGTATGATACTTGGGCCAGCAGCAAGACTATCAACCAGGAATTTGTTAGAAATGAAGAATTTCAATCTAATTACAGACCTACTGAAATAGAATCTTAAATTTAAAAACATCCAATAGTAAGTCATACGCATTTTAAAATCTAGAATTATTGCAACATGCTATGTAAATTTTTAATTTCATAGGAAACCATATTCTTATTTTCACCTTCATCTCTGAAGAGTATTAGCTTACCTCTATAATCATGTATTTGTTTTCTTTCATTCACTGTTATAAAGAGTATGAAAAAATAGACCTTTTAAGTTCCCTTAGGTGATTAGAAAGCTGGATTTGTAGTTATTGCTTACATTATTTTATTTATTTATTTTAAAGATTTATTTATTTATGCATATAAGAGCTGAGATGTAGACCAGAGGTGTTGGGGGGGGGGCAGGGTGAGAGGATTCACCAGAGACAGACTGGGAAGCAGAACAGGCAGATCTACTGAAATACACTGCTGAGGGGAGCATCGGGCGAGATAGGAGAGGTCTGCTGCACCATGTGAGAAGCAACCTGGCCGGGGATCAAACTCTTGCTGCAGTGGCTCTGGATAGCTTCATAGTGCTGCAACTTAACCTGTTGCGCCACCATGGAGACCCCTGCTTACATTATTTCAAATGTATGATAGATCATAATTCAATGTACCTGAAATAACAATCTCCTGATACAGAACTGCCTAGGAGGTAAGTATTTGGTACTTTTGGGAGTAAATATCAGGGGAAACCAATGACTCTAAATTGGTTTTCAACTAAGATGTTCAATATATGAACAAGATCTAGTTGTAAGAATCCTGTTACGGCCTCAAGTCATCATCTAATGAAATAAAAGATTACTTTTGTGTGACATTTTGTTGGAAGCATTTTCATAAAGAAAAAGTAAACTAGAGGCTGAAGTTATGGGGTTGTTGAGTAAAAAGGGAAGTTCAAGAAGCTTTGGGGTTCTCTGGAAAGTCTATCTTCCAGCAGGACATGCTTGGCTGGAAGGTCCTGAGGGTCACTGTAAGAGGGAATACCATTCTTTACAGTTTGAAGTGCTTTGTGGATAGCCAAACTTTGATCTGTGCAGCCCTGTGCAATTTATGACACGTCATCCAGGGTCTTTATGTCCTTCTCCTTGTGTTTGCATTTATACTAATTCAAGTCCTTCTGAAATGATGGGAATTCACTTGGTTATTAAATGGGAATAGTCTCTTTCGTGGTTTGGGGCTTCAGTCATGGGAATAGTGAGCAGGACTTCAACTTTTGTTCTGCCATGCACCACTGTGCCTCCTTACACCGTTTAGCTAAGTAATATGAACCGAAATTTCTACATAATAAAATATGGATAACAATGACTGTCAAGGTTGTTGTGAGTATAAATGAGGATATATGTATTGTGCTTAAACTGTTAGTCATGTAATTAATGCTCAGGAGTTAATTATCATAAGAACTTTGTCTCCCATTTGACTAGCTAAGACTGGAAAATTGGTAACATTTCATTTTATACACACACAATATATATATATGTATATATATACACACACACACATATGCACACATAAATTCATGCAGAATTTATTTATATTTAGTAAAAACCTATTAAGTTTTAATAAATACCTCTATCACACTAGAGAACCCTCACTGCGATAAGATCTCTTTTTAAAAAGATCACATTCTTTACTCACAATTTCTTCTGGAATGGTGACATGGGAGCACTCATACAAAAAGCAAGGACTTCCAGGTGGTTGAAGCCATTGGTTCATTTGGATCTTGATAAAGTTATGGACAGTGTAGTCCTGGGAAGGTGAAAACAAAGTGTTAATTTTATACAGATGCCTTCCTTGAAAATGTTGCTAGGTAGCATTAAATTCAACTCAGCTACCTCTGATAGTGGCAGGGTTAGTATTAGAAAGTCAAGGTGAGAAAAAAGGCAGACACTAACTTCTAGCATTGCTGATCTAAGTGAATCTGGACCAGAGTGAAGTTGAGTCTTAATGTTCACACAGGCATGGCTGTAATTTATGTAAGACTTGCCAGACTCCTGAAAGGCAATTTCCTATGCACATGGCAACATGACTAAGAAATCCACTTGGAACAGAGATTCTACACTAAAAAATGACAAGTCTCTGTAAAATATATGAAGCAGAATTTTGTGAGAGTCTAATAAGAAAAAACATAACTTCAAATACAATTTCTATTCACTGCCACCATCCCTCCCCCAGAAGGCCACATGAAAAAAACGTAAGTTTAAGAAATCTTTGACTTGTATCTTCCCCACACACCAAGTGTTAGCCACATACTTCAACTTTTGCTATAATTAGAGTTGTCCTGTTTTCTATTTGCCTCTGGAAATAAAAATGGGAAGAATCTAGTAATAATGTCTTGCTGATAGGCTGATTATATTTTAGTATGAATGAATGTAAGAGTTTTATGTAGACATTTTAATAGTTTTGAAATAGGGCTCTAGGGGTACTTGAGTGGGTCAAAGGACAGTGCCCAATAAAGGACAGGTCACTGTGTGTGGGCCCTCACCCACATACACAATTGCAAGACCACTCAGGTTTAGGGAAGAACAATGGGGTTTATTTAACAAACAGTATCATCAAACCCATTTTAGTTGAGGATATTGAAACAAAAAGAGGTTAAAAATCATATTAGATAAGTGGGATCCAATGATTAAAAAGGCAAATTCAGTTTGATTCTTGCCTTTGTATGTAATTTAATTTATGAAGCAGACACGATGAACATTTAATAGAGCATGATAGTTCTTCACTTAAGAAGCACATACAAAGGGACATTTAAATGAGATTTGGGAGAGATTAGATGGGTCCTTTCCCAAATAAGTACTATCTAAGCTTCAATCTGGAATAAACAGAAGTTGGCTTGCAAGGGCAAAAGGTAGATGAGAGTAGAGATCAAAGGGAGTATTGTGCTTTAAAAAGTGACAGAAGTTCAATATGACTAGTGTGTGAGTTTCAAGGAAAAAATGATCAACAAGATCCTGAGTCATTGATAAGCTGAATTATATATCAACGGTAAAGAGGAAGCACTGCAGGGTTTTAATCATGGAGAACAAGATGATGAAATTTGTCTTTCAGCAGGATTGGTCTGTTGGTACTGGGAAGAATAGCAGAGGGAAAAGATCAGCTATTAGAAGACTAGTTAGAAAGTTGTTTCAGGAATAGAGGTGAGAGAATATGGTGGTTGAACCTGATTAATATTAATAGTGGAGACAAATGGAGAAAATGAATAGATATATTTAAAATAGATATACAGGGGGTGCTCCTGGTGGCACAAGGGGTTAAGTCTTATCACTATGAAGCTATCGCCAGCCACTGCAATATGAGATCGATCCCTGGCCAGGGAGCTGATCCACATGGCACAGCAGACCTCTCCTGCCTCACCCACTACTCCCCTGAGCTGTGCATTTCAGTAGATCTGCCTGTTCTGCTCCCCACTCTGTCTCTGGTGAATCCTCTCACCCCCACACCTCTGGTCTACACCCCAGCTCTTACATGCATAAATAAATCTTAAAAAAAAAGTAGAAATACAGGACTGGAGTCTAATCTGAGGAAAAGTATAGTCTATTTATAAAGAGCATGTGATTTGGGGACCAAAGTCCACCTCCACCATTACCAGCTATGTGGTCTTGATTAATTAAATGAACAAGTCAATATCTCAGTTTTCTCATTTGTAAAATATTGCAGTGGTAAGCCCCCAGGATGGCAAGGCAGGAAGGCCAGGCAGGGGGCATGGGATGCTGGATGGTGGGGTGGGAGGCAATCAAGCTCCCAAGTGTCTGCTGCATCAGCACGATCAGTGCTGCAGGCGATAGCTACAGAGGTGAGTGTCGTAAAAAACCTGATTAATTCCATTCACCCTACAATATGTCGTGACAAGGGTCACCTATATTAACACATGGAGGCACTTAGAATAGTAAGTAATAAATGGTAAGCCCTTAAAACATATTAGTTGTCATTATTTTACTATAATCTCTCTGACATAAAAACTCATTCACCAAGTTTGTATTCAGTGGCCACTACGTTCTTGTGGTTCATTTACTCTTGGACTTCAATTTTCTCATCTGTGAAATGACTGTCTTGGAGAAGTTGCCTGGGTTGCTTCCAGCTGAAACTTGGTTGGGGTAATGTTCATTAGCACTGAGACTACCATGCTGATTAAGTTGCAGTTAAGGGAAAAGTGACTCATTTCACTAACCAGGCCTCTGTGTGTCATTTGTCAATCCTGTTCTGTAGAGGGAAGCAGGGAGCAGGGATGTAATTGATTCCACATCGCCCAGTGACTCACTATTAAACTGCAGAGCAAAAGGATTTACTCTAGAGCACTTAGCAAGAACGTGCCACAGGATAGCAAAGTTTACATGGGCTCACCTAAGTTTTCTGTTTGAGATATTATTAGGGTACTCTGAACAAAGTAGTGCAAGGGAAGGACAGAATGTGAGAAACATAACCAGGTACCTGAGCCTCAGAAGAGGAATAGGCAGATCTAGTGCTGGGGATCATTAGCTCAGACAGACAGGTAGGGCTGGGAGACTTTAAAGTGTTAATGGTGTTTAAATGGATATCCTGCTGAGTGGAATAATGCCAACCAGAACTTTAGTGTATTAAACATAATGTCTCTTGCTCTCCAGAGGTTGGAAAAAGGATAATTAAAACTGTACAAGATATAATATTAGGGCTCATGTGTTGATCGTAAGTGATGCCACATCTGATACTTATGATCACAATTACATTTACTTAAGACTGTTCTATCAACTCTTCAAGCTAAAAGTATCATACCTAAATTTCAAATGCATGAACCAAGAGTCACCGAGCTTATATTATTTACCAAGTCCATAGAGTTAATTTGTGGTAGAATACAAAATCACACTGAAAATAATCTACTTCTAATTCACTCAGTCTTTCCACTACCATGCATTTTGTTCCATCAATTCTTTTGTTAATTTTGTTGATGAGAGTAATATTTTCATTTTTTAAATACATTTTACTCTTTGTTCTGTTTGTTCTCTAACATTGTGCTTTGGGACTCATTCTCTCCATTCTTAGCTTTTGCCTGCTCTTGAAGACCTGTTATTTAATTCACTATAGAATTTTCTATCCATTATTTCTAATTGTAACTACATTTCGTTGATCTTTATTCTCCTGTTTTATATGGTTCACTTTTTAAAAAGTTCTATGAGCACTTTTATGACTGCTACCTTGAACATCTTTCAGGTAGATTTCGGGCAGTTTTGCTGGATTGAGACTTGGTATTTTTTTTCTCCAGCCCCAGTGGTATGTTCCGTCTCTTCATTTTTTAATTTGGAGTTATTATGGGGTAAACTTTCAGACTGTGCTCTTCCTAGCTGTTGAGTGTGTGGAGAACTGGTACTGGCAGGTGTAATAGGCAGAGAGGAGCCGGACAGTAGGATACTGGGTAGACGTGTTGTAGTGGGGCAACCAGGAGCAGGGCGGACAGGCAGTGCGGGACCAGGAGGCGGTGAATGCAATAGAGTCTCCCAACCCCCTGCGAATCTCTTGAGCTCTTTCTCTGGGCTCTCTGGAGTTCTCTTTTTGAGTGTCATCTGTGGCCTCGCATCTTCCGCAGTCACTCCATTCATCCTCGTATACATCCTCTGAGTGATGCAGCTCAGGTGTGGCCACTTACATAGGCCCACAACACACTCAGGTGTCCACAATCAGGCATCCATGCTCGTAAGCACCTTCTGCATCAACACGATCAAGGGCACAGGTGATAGCCATAGAGGCTAGTGGTACAAAAAGCCTGATAATTCACTTAACCAACATGTCCACAAGCTTCTTTCTGTGTTGTGGGTATGCAGAGGCAGGAAAACACCAGGAGCAGGTTCTCAATGAAGCTGCACAGATAGATCAAAAGGAAGAGTCCTGGAGTCCTTGGTGGCTTTTAGACTTTAAATGGTCTCTTGTAGAGAGGCAACCAGGTACAGGGCTGGCAGAACTCCCAGCCCCTGGTGAATCTTCACTCTCTTGGACTCTCTGGCGCATCCCATGGTCTCTCTGCTGCACACTCTGTTCTCTGCTTCTTCTTATAAGCCCAGTCTCTGGCCCAGGTGTGCCCATTCACGCATGGCCACACCCTACTCCAGGTGCCCACCATCAGGCATGCCTGTAGGCCTGCAGAGGTCTGTCATTGAGGGGAGGGCAGAAAAACCTGAAGCCTTTTTTCACTTACCCTCCAGGGCACCAGAGCTGTTTGGTACCCACACCAGTCCAGCTCCTCAGGCTAAGTGTTCTGTATAGTCTCATGTCAGCTCCCACCTTTAGGCTATATTTGAGCAATAATGCTGCCCAGGGTATGGCTCGTAGTTGATAGAGGGTCACAAGTGAGTTGTTCTCTTTTCATTTCCAGTTTGTTTGCTCTTATTGACAAGTACTTATACTTTGATTAATGAAAGTGTTCATTTGTTGTCTTTGTTCTAGCTGTGGGTAGTGGGTGGGTAGCAGGTGTCTTGGATATCCTAACTGGGGCTTTAAGTATGGCTCTTTTCTCTAAAGAGTCACAGGTGATCCACCTTTGTGCTCCCTCTTTATTTGGGCTATAACTGTTCCATAATGGGAGCTTCAAGCTCAAGCCATTAATAATTACTCTGCATCTCTGCTCCAATAGTTCTCTAAAAGTTCACCCTCTGTTCTGGAATCCCATTCTGCAATTGCTTATTCAGCACAGGATTATGCTTCCAAATACCCCAACAGTGGCATGTGTCTGAATCAACAACTGAAGGAGTTTCCGTATAGTGATAACCTCTCCCTTTCTTGGGTTGTGCTATTCTAATATCAATGTAAACACAATTTAGTTAAAACTTTTACTATCCCTTTCTGCCAGACTGTTGCTCCTGAAATGTATTTGTAGCACTAGCAAGGCACAGAAGAGGTTTTCTATGAATCCGGGCAGATGGGTAAAGAAGAATCCTTGAGCCCTCAGTGGCCTTTGCAGGCTTTTACTGACCTTTCTACACCAGTTGTTGTGAGGCAACCAGGTGCAGGACAGGCCAGGGGGCAGGGGACAAAGAGGTAGGGGGGGCAGAATGCCAGGAGGCTGGGGGCTGGAAGGCTAACAGGCCTCCTGGCCCCCGAGGAATCTTCACTCTTTCTAGGCTCTCTGATATACTCACCTGGTGTCTTTGCTGGTCTCTACTGCACTCTGCTGCCTGGTCCTCTCGGCTGCTCCCATCCTCTGCTGTTGGCCTTATGTGCTCAGTCTCTCAGCTCAGGTGCCTACCCGCGCATGCTCACACCATACTCCAGGTGCTGCCATCAGGCATGCATATAAAACCACAGGTAGATGCTAATGGGGAGAGGGCAGAAATGACCTGATCACTTCCATTTACCCTACAGTATTGTAGTTTTATTTCCTCTCAGAATGACTGATTTTGATCTCCTGCAATGCAGTTTGAGTAAATAGAAAAGGCGAGCCCAGTGTCATCTCTGCATCCATCTTGATGGAATCTGATAAACATTTTCAACTCAGAATCATCCTAACAATATGTGCCATACATACATTGAAAATCATTGAGCCAATTGGTATCATTGGCTTGATAGTTTGGATAGCACATACTATCTAATTTTGTTTTGTTTATTTTCTAAATTTAGAACAGTTACTTATATATGAAGTTTATAGCTAGCTATAGGTTTGTATTTGAATAAAAGAATTTAAGTCAAAAAATGTAATGGCATGTGTCACTAGAAAAGCTAAGATTGGAGCTAAAGAACTGGTTAAACCAGAACCACTATTTCATTATTACAATACATATAACTGACTATAGATTTATCTTTGTTAGCTAGTTGGTAAAGAAGTTTTTAAACAACGATTTCAGGTTTGCAATAAAATTGAGATCTTTGTTAACTATTTGCTACTTATTAATTTATATGTAAATCATCAGTTATGATGCTTTTGATCATCTTAATTATGTCTGTTGTTTCTCAAATTATATTCAGGCATGTAAGATGAAATGCCTGGCATTTTGGATACTGTAGTCCTTTGATTACATACATTTGCCTGGGAAGGGACTACTCTTTACTGAGCCAGAGCTCCCTTGGTACTGACCATGCACTTGTTACCCTAATGGTTCTTCATCAGAAGTTGTCCCACCTGGGCCTCCCTGGTGGCGCAGAGGTTAAGTACTGCGCTGTGGAGCTGTCAGTGGCAGCGATGAGAGTTCAACGCCCAGCCGGGGAGAATCCCACATGGTGCGGCAGACCTCTCCTGCCTCGCCCGCTGCTCCCCTTAGCAGCGTATTTCTGATCTGCCTGCTCTGCTCCCCACTCTGCCTCTGGTGAACCCTCTCACCACCCCACACCTCTGGCCTGTACCCCAGTTTGTATGTATAAATAAATAAATCTTAAAAAAAAACAACAAAAAAGCTGTTCCACCTATGGTGAACCCATCTTGCAAAATGTCCCCTGCACAGTGCTTGTGACTGATTTGGCTACAGAAAATTGTGTTACAAAAGTCCCCTGCAGGTTGCACATAGACTTCTGATTGAGTTAAAGTATATTTGCTCTCCTAATTCTTTTCACTCTTGCAACCTGACCACAAAGTAGAAGAAAGTAAACTTGGCTAAGTGTGTGGGCCACTGTGAGCACTAAAAAGTTTTAGAAAAACCCTGCTGCTATCCAAGACGACAAAGTGATTGAAGCAGTTATTTAGAAGTGATTTTTTTTGATAGGTTAGTGAAAATGTTGCACTTTTCTTTAATGGCCTTATTTTTACTGACGATATTGAGTAACCCCTGCTGTCTAGGAATTACTCCAAAACTGTGGTAAAAATAAGTCTAGACACTTATTTGCTACCGATTTTCAATCATAATAGTGTGGGTGACAAATTTGAATGCAGGAAAAAGTAGTTATTAGCTCTCAAATGAGTTGATAATGTTTTTTAATTGAAGTAACTCTAAATATCAAGATCTTTGAGAATTAAAATAGGTAATATTGACGAGTCATATATGTGCTATTCTTCACCACTGTATTACTCATTGTATGTGGGTTCAAGTCAACCTGTATGTTGAGAGAGCTGTTATGCTATGATCAACAGCTATAGCCACTTCATTTCAAAACCAAATAAATATTGACCCTCTCCTTTTCAAGAATTGAACTATAAAATCAGATTTCTCAAGAATCTGTTTAGAAAATCAGTAATTTTAATATGTTATCAACTGAAAACAGAACATGTTTAAATCAATATTTATTTGAATGTTTAAAGTCAAATGAGGAATATTCTAGTTACTTCTGTAGCTGTTTATGACTAGACCTCTACTTTTTTTTTTTTTCGCACAATGTGTGTTTTTTAATACTGTGCTGGAGGGTATAGCCTGTACAAGATAGACATATTTTAGTGTGTCTTCAAAATACAAGCTATCTTCAGAGTCTTCTGTCTCTGCACACATTAGCAGTTTGGCTTTGTTAGGATGGAATTTCTAATAGCTAAAGCCCTAGAAAATGGCATCGGACACATACTGCTTCATGGGAGAGAAGCAACAGAGTAATTTGTTTTCTCCAGACCTGAATTCTCTCAGCCATGGAATGAAAAGAAACTGTTTAATTTAAATACTCGTTTTCACCAATTCTAGTGAAAATAACTATTAATAAGGCAGTATGTTATCTACTGGCAGGAGAGGGGTAGAGAAAACATGAAGTTCTCCATCTGCATGAATCATTGAGCAGAAGTAAAAGGATATTGATGCTTTATTACTATCACGAGTTTACCTTTATTAGACCACAAAACCCAAAGTGATAACGGGTGATCCATTTTCCATTTAATGCATTGCCTACTTCTCTTCTTCCTTTCCCATTCTCTTATTTTCATTCTTTGGTTTAGAAACAGTTATCTTTTAAACTATATTGTTGCTTTGGTGGAGATACCAAAACTCTGTAGGAATATTACTTGTCTTTGCAAAATTGGGATCTACAACAGTTTATATCAGTTAACCTCAAACAACAGAGTGGAAGAGTATAAAAAGCACCAGCTTAACAGCGAGAGGATGTAAGCTTCTGCAATTACATATCAACAAGACTTTCACAATTTCACTTACTCTCTTGGAGTCCAAATTTTATCATCTATAAATCAGTAATAATTGTCAGTATTAAGAGAAGCACCTATAAGGATTTCAAAAGTTATAATAAATAGCAACCATTCAGTAAATATTTGCCATATGCCCTTGCATTTTTCTGAGTATTTTGCATATGTTAAGTCATTTATCTTCTATAACATTCTTTCCATTTCAGTATCTTGAAAGGATTAAAATAGAATTTTTCAAAGATTCCATCTATATCTATAACCATATATGGTTAAACTTGCCAGATAAAATATGGAATGCCTAGTTAAGTTTTCATTTCAGACAAATGATGAATTATGGCTCAAATATTATATGGAACATACTTATACTAAACATTATACAGAAAATATTGTATACCTGAACTTCAATTTGAACTGGGCATCTTGTAATTTTATTTGCTGGCTCTAGCAACTCCTGATATGGTGATTGAACATTTTCAGGCAATCTGGGTTGGAAGAGGGTATTCAGTCTCAAATAATATTTTCAATTTTATAAGATGAGGTTGAGGTTAGAAGCCTAATGATAAGAGAGGGACGTGGTAGAGAGTGGGACATCACCCAGGGAAGTTGGAACATTCTAAAACTCTTCCATTTTGATTCATCACCTTCATCTTTTGAGGTAATGGTTTTTCCTGTTTTACAGTTAAGTAAAACAAGAAAAAAAAGATAAGTTGTTAAAGATCATATCATTAATCACTAACATGTTTGGAATTGAATGCAGGTCTCTTTGGTTCTAAATTTAGTATATTTTTTTATATTTTCTTTTAATTCCCAAGGAATCTTCTTTCTTTAAAAGGTAGATATTGAAGAAGAACGAGTCTTCTTTTTCTGATATAAGGAGAAAGATGAGCAAGTGATTGAGGATGTTGAGAAAATTTATGTTGAAGAGGCAGTGAGATGAGATAATTTACATCAGAAGAAGTTTTTTTTTTCCATCAAATTATAAAGTAGCATCATTACAGAAAATAAAAATAGTAGGATTGGGAATCAGGGTTTAAATAAAATAGAAAAGTTTCAGAAGTGCAGTGTGAATACTACGCAGAAGTCAATTGAGATATTTCATGATAAAGTGGTTTTGAGAAACAGCTACTTGAAGGCATTTATTAATTTTCCATTTAGTGTGGTTCTGTTAGGATTATGTAAATCTTAGAAGAGAAACAGTTGTGGTATGTAAGAGGAGTTTCAGATGTGTAGCCATAGGGTACATATAGAGATGTACAGTGGACATTTTTAGAATTAGATGGTATAATGCAAAGTTAAAGATAGAAAAGGAGAAAGAGAAATAAATGAGGTAAAATGATTAAGTGACTTATTCCATGTGTTGAATTTGTACCATGTGCAGATTTTTCCTATATATTGTATCTGATCATCCAACAACTGTATAAGCTGATGTTACTATTTGAGCATTAAAATAATACTAACCAAGCTGACCAATATTCTGTGGAGATAGAATTGAAACCTAGGTGTCTCTATGTACTTAGTGATTTTTTGGAAAAAGTATATAAAGCTGGAAGAAAGAATGTTCTCATTTAAGAAATTGGTAGAAGAAGAAAAAACAAATCTGAAATAGGAGAACAAAAGGAGACCACCAACTCGGTCTGTTAATTAATTTGAATATGGTGATTTCTTCACAATGTGCATGTGTATTAAATCATCAAATGGCATGCCTTAAATACATATAATTCTTAATAGCCAAATATAACAAGAGAAAGAGAGAGGATGAGAGCACACTAATCCACAGATTAGTGGTCCTCTTTTTCTAGAAGGAATGTTAGTAAACCCAATGGGGTTTACTAATGTGTTTGTATTTCACATACAAGAAATTAGTTTTACAGACATGATTTTCCACTAGGAAGTCATTTGATGTCCTTTTAGACATCAGTTGCAGAGCACTAGTGTTGGAAATCATGCTGCAGAAAGTTATGAATTAAAATATAAGTGGGAGGATGAAGTTTTAATTTTAAATTACCCCTTCAAGATAACAGAAATGTGTAGGTACTAGGACGTTGCTACCTTTATAGGCAAGGTTACAATAAACAGTGTATTAGTTTCCTACTATTGCTGTAAAAAATTACCACAGCCAGTGGCTCAAAACAAAACAAATCTATTATACAACAGTTCTAGAAGTCAGGGCTAAAATTGGTATGACTGTGTTCTTTCTGGAGGTTCAAAGACAATGTTTCCTTAGCTTTTCCACCTTTTGGAGGCGACTTATATGAGCTTTTGGTCCCTTCTCCCACATTCAAAGCCTGCAACTTTGCATCTTTTTAGCTCTTGCTGACTCCAACTTTCCAGTTTTTATCTTTCTTTTGTGAGGACCCTGTTACCATGGTAGGTATAGCCACATAAACCAGTATATTCTCCTAAATTCCATACCCTTAACCCAATCACATCTCAAAGTTTCTTTTACTATACAAGGTAACGTATTTTAGATCCTAGTGATTAGAACAAAGGATGTAGACATCTTGGGGGTATATTATTGTATCTACCATGTGGAACATTAGAAGGTAGAAAGTTGAGTAAGTCATAGATGTGCTAGGTAGTGACAGAATTTTATTATTTCCCCTACTTCTGTTTGATGAAATAGAGATGTCAGTCATAATCTAGTCAAATAATATTGTCTTTGGTGCTTCTCTCACTCTTGGTCTTGAAAGCACTGGGTTCTGGATTTTCCAGGATTCTTGGCTCCAATCAGCTCTCCATCTTTTTAAGCTCACTTCATCGAAGTGGTTCATTTATTAATTTTTACTTTGTGTGTGTGAAAATATATTATATGCTAAATTCTGAGAGGGGGAGCAATGAGTGATTCATGTTTCTCTTGATATGGAATTTATGACTGAACTGGGCAGACAAACAAGGAACGAGGTGCTGGAGAGAAATGGATAGAGGTCACTTGTAAGGTCTGAAAATGTTAAAAAAAAATCTCTAGGCACACAAGAAGAATTCAAATTTGTTATCATCAAGCTGAGGGTAAAGGATACTAGGGAGATTGGAGAAAGCAGATGCACAGTAAAACTTTATTTTGCCCTTGAATGGAGCAAACATTCCAATAGTTACATGTGTGAGAACCAGGTGGGATCACGCCCACAGACCAAGCACCCTAGAATTCTTCTGATTCTTGGACATATGCTCAGTTTTATACTTCATATTGTGTTATCATCTGGTGCGATCAGTGCACATGCTTGTGTGTGGGGTATAATACACACAAGCTGTGGCAGGTTGTGTGAGCAATTTTCAATCAACACATAGGGTGAGCTCTGTAAGCAAATATTACTTGCTGTGGATCTTTGGAAACTTACTGAATTTTTCTGTTCTCATCCTCTTTATTTGTATATGG
This sequence comes from Scalopus aquaticus, assembly GCA_004024925.1. Taxonomy (NCBI): domain Eukaryota; kingdom Metazoa; phylum Chordata; class Mammalia; order Eulipotyphla; family Talpidae; genus Scalopus; species Scalopus aquaticus. Next base: position 51,118 of record PVIJ01000330.1, read on the forward strand.
AAGAATTAGGTGCCTCTATTTGTACCCACGGACACTTATAGTTCCAAGAAAATATCTTTAGATTCTTGCTAGTATTTCCTGTATATTAAAGCTGACTAAAAATGAAGGGGATGGAATTGCCCAACCAATAAGTGTATGTCTCTTTCTCCCACTCTACTCCATTTTGGAGAACAGCAAGAATTACTACAACAAAGAGAAAATGTGTTTCACATCACCTAATCTGGTTTTTCCCAGATTTATTTGGTCAATAAACATTTTTCCTCCCCATTTAGGGTAAGTCTCTTCAAAATTATAAGGAATTGACTTCCCAGAGATATAAATTTGAGATCTCTCCAATGAGAGGCACATAAAGGAAAGAGCATACATAAAATGAACACCGATTATATAGACGGAAACATTAGGATAGAATCTGAAAACAAAAATGAAAGTTGTGACCTATGTCCTCATCAAATTGACAAGTTACTAGGAAAGACTGACATCATAAATTGCAAAATACCATTTAAATTACTATTGTGATAAACTCCAATGCACTGAACTTGCTCTTGCTATATATACATGCAAACATATATAGGTATGTTTGATTCACTATGTGTATATGTATTTATGTATAATATAATTTAATCATCATAGTATCATCAAAGTCTAGGGTTTATTATCCCCTGCACTGCTCATTGGGGTTGGTGGGATCTTCTAGACTCAACAAGCTTTCAGACTTACCAGATTCTGAAGGGGCCACATTTGACACTAAAATTCTCACAAGGCTATATAGGAAAGGAAATGCCAGAAATGCCAGCAGGAAAGCATCGAACATTTTTCTTTTATGGGAGACCAAGCAGCAGGGTCTTTGTAAGGAAGACTATCTGTCTGCATTTAGGTAAGACAATCTGTATGGCTTCCCCATGAGGTATTCAGAGTACATTTATAGTTCCCCCTTTCAAGATGAAATTTACTTTGGAGGGGTCATTTGACTAATCTATTTTTAAAAATTTATTTATTTATGCATACAAGCTGGGGTACAGGCCAGAGGTGTGGGGTGGTGAGAGGTTTCACCAGAGACAGAGTGGGGAGCAGAATAGGCAGATGGACAGAATACACTGCTGAGGGGAGCAGCGGATGAGGCAGGAGAGGTGTGCAGCGCCATGTAGGAATCTCCCCTGCTGGGTGTCGAACTTGTGCTGCCGCTGCCGACAGCTCCACAGCTCAGCGCTTAACCACTGCGCCACCAGGGAGGCCCGTTTGACTAATCTATTGCTAAATTTTCAGGCCATAGGGGAAAGGGTTTTGCAAACTCTTCACCTACATACAGGTGGAAGGTGCTTGAGTCATTCCCTCTGGGAATTAAGAAGCACTGTATTATCAAAGTCTGAAGCCGTGTCTCTTTGAAGTCACGACAATATCTTCCACTAGAAAGGACTTCTTTGAAAAAGGCAGCAATGAATGAAAGTAAACCAGAGATAGAGACATTAGCCATGAAAATGACTAGGAATAATTTCTCCATGGAAACAGTAGGGAAGGAGGAGAAGAGAGATTAATATTTAGATAATTAAGAATTGACAATGTTATTTTCAAGATTTATGAGTTTTAAAGTGGCAAGCATCAAAACATCCTAGGATCTGTTTTATTGATGAGTAGAATAATCTCTCAATGTACTACATTTATTTCTAATTAACTCTAGTGAAAGTTAGTTTCCCCAACAGAGGAATAAGTAGCACTAAGTTAAAATTAGAAGTTATAAACTTCATTACATAAATATCAGTTCCACAGTTCCAATTTTCTAGTTTCTTTCCTCTGTAAATGATTATCACAATCTTTACATTATATCATAATTGTAAATATTTGGTATAAACTACCTCGCAATATACATTCTTTGGAAGTACAGCATGGCTTATAATGTCACTGAACAAAAAAAATATTTGCACTAACTCAGTTCATTTAGTTTTGAGCCATGAAGAAAGGAAACATGTAAATGAAATTTTCCTTTAAAAAGTGGCACTATTATGTAGTCATCTCAAGCTAGTGTAATGGAGTCTGTCCATTTATGAGAGCAGGAATCTATTTTGTCAAATTCGGTACTTTTCTGGGCACTGGGATGGAACATACGACACAAGTACCATTACGTCCGTCAGGGGATTGCCCAAAGTGCTTATGCTTTTCTCTGTATATTGTTATCTCAGTGGAGTTTCAATTGAGGAAATTAAATGTATGTAGTGGTTTAATGGGAAACAGAGGTGTTTAAAAATGCTGAAATGGGTGTATTCAAACATGGCTTGGTTTAAAATGAAACTGCAGCAGTTTTCAAAATGGGTTCTTACTCTATTAAAATGCAAATAAACAATGTCTTTTTTTCTGCCTTCTTCCCAGACATTCCATTCTAGTTATAAAGCATTTTTAAAAAACATTAGGTCTTTTCATTGTTAAGACCTAATTTTTTTGTGTTGAAATTTATTAGCAAATAATAAAAATGTCACCTTCTGTTGCTTATAATAGGAAACAATTTCCTGATTTTGTAAAATTACAAATAAATAGAGGTTATTCCTAGGAGAAATATGAACTTCTGGTAAGTGAGTAAATGAAATTTCTAAAATCTAAAAAAAAGTGTCTTTTTCAGAATAGCATTCAGTCTGCTGGATTAGACTTTTTGGTGAATCCTTTTTTTTTTTTCTTATTGTACCTCAACCCCTCAAAATCAAGTGGAGGAGTGAAACTTCTCTTTACTGATATACAGCTGCATACAGGTAAACAACTAAAATTAAATTCTGTTAATACAGTAAGTTTTTAAACTCAAAATTACTTTATTTGTATCTAAATAGCGCAGTAGAGTTTATTGCAGATATTTTATTCTTACTTCCAGAAGACTAGAAACACTATTGAAGGTGTTAGAAAACTGCAGTTACGTGTAGCTTTTCAGAGTCTTCGGTTTGCTCAGCTTCTTACCATCACTCTTGCTGTTTGGTTCATGTCCTAACCTGATCCAGGGATGTCACCCCTACTGCCTGTTGTAGCCACTGATGGTTTGTTTCCTTGTGAAGTCCCTACTCATGTTAATATCATCATATTACTCCTACGTCACATTTTAACAACTCTGCTAATGGACTTTAAAAACTGACTTACCAGAATCATTAACAAAAATGGTTATTCAACAGTGTGCTAGATAAACCTTACAAAATATAACCCATAGTGTTTCTATAACAATCGTCAGAAGGAATCATAAGTAGCAACAGATCATTCTAATCCTTAAATTAAGTGTGATGGGAGATATTTAAATCTATTTTCCAGAGGGAAAAATATATATAAATAATAAGATTTTTATCCTGCTACTTTTTAAATATTGCATTATAAAATTATGTTACAAATGTGCATCATTAAAAATCAACATCTGTATATACTACATTAAGATCACATTAAAAGTCCAATTGACTTCCACTCGTAGCTATTTTGTATTCCATTATAAAGCGTTCTTTCTCTTTGACTCTCTCATTTGTCTCCCCAAGGCCTTGTTCTTGAAAAGAATTGGAGAATAAAACCTTGTCCTGACACATGCCAAAATTATCCATTGTATCTGTTATCTATTACTTTATAAAAACTACTCCAAAGCTTAAAGGCACAAAACAGCTACTATTTTCTTAGTTCACAGGTTTTGTGGCCCACAGGTTAAGGAAGGACACAATAGGGGTAACTTTTCTCTATGATATGATATTTGGGTCACAGCTGGGAGACCCAGAGGACTGTGAGAGACTAGACTGAATTGGGGACTGGAATTAGTTGGAAAATTGTTCGCTAATATACAGTGTTGCCTGATATATCCCATGGGAGAGCTATAAGTGGTTTGCCCATAATTTTAGACTGAGTAGTGGTAGCTTTTGTGCATATTGCAACTAACATTGATTTAGTAATTTATGACTACATAGGAGGAGGAAGGATGACAGACATTATAGTATTACTCTTATTGTTTGCACTAACTCTTATACTACTTAGATAAAAGGAAAATATAAGTTCATGAATTTTGGAAATAATATGGCAATTACATATCTTTCCATATGGAGTTGTAGTTAGTAAAGCAGAAAGAGGAAATTTTATATGAAATACACTAATGAGGTACATCTTATGGATCAAGGAATATCTCCAGTATATAAAGTGACTAAGGGTTTTGAAATAAAAGCAAGAACACAATTAGTTGACAATGAAAAATATTTAACAATGGGATTGAGCTGGAAAATTTGGGTTTATGGTCCACATAGTCATGTACAAGTACCACATAATTGTTTAAATATATCTTAGATATAATTCAGGCTAAGCTAAATTTAATGTGCAGTTATATTGATCTTGAACATAGCAAGTGATTAATAATGATACTTAACTATTTTCAGCAGCTTTTTTTTATGAGGTTTCAAAATTATTCCAGCATGATGCCATTAGTTTCTATTATCTTGGGAGGTAAGTGGCAAGAATGATTAGTCTTAACTATAAAAAGGTAGACATTCAGAGATGTGCTATAATTTGGAGCAAAAAAAAAAAAGGCAATATTTTGTTTTTTAACTTGAAGTCTAAAATCTTGCACTTGCTTTTCAAATGCTGTTTAAGCAGCTGCCGTGCCTGCCTGTGACTGCAGATGTTTCTTTTCACAAACTGTTTCCCTTGGCAAAGCAGCAGCGCAGCTCTCCTGCCCACCTATGACTATGCAGGTGTCTCTCTTTTTCTTTCTCTTTTTCCTAATAAACTTATCAATTTATTGGGCTAATTTGAGTATGTAAAAATAATTTAAAAATGCTAGTCCAGCAAATAATTTTACTTTTTTTTCCCCATACCATTTCAAGGAGAGGTGTACAGCTCTACCCTCTGGTGTTTTCAGCTATGCAGGATCTTGTTTGTGAGCAGAAATAATGCAGCTCTTAATCCTGTTTCTCTATGATCAATAAGTAGAATACATTGCTGTAGTTTGTATGTCCTTATATACTGAAAAGTATCTATGAAACCTAACTGGAACATAATAGAAACAGCCCCATATTTTCTCTTTAGCTATTTATGGGGTCCAGACGAATGTTACTTGTGCTAACTGACAAGATTGCCAACTAGATTAATTATTAAGTTGACTATTCACTCTGTGCTGGATCAGAGTTCCTTTATTTGGTTCTATATAAACATAAAGTAGGATTTATTGGTATTTATTTCAGAGTTGCTAATTTCTTGCTTAGATTCAAATTGCCAAGCATAGGGCAAAATTATCTGAAGGTCAAGAAAAAGAAGAAAGGGCTTACATTTGTAATCTTAGGGACTTATCCATCACTTTATTGTCATGACTTAAAGGGAAGAGAAGAAGGAAGTTTTTGTTGTAAATAAAGCAGTTAAATCTTTTCTTGAATTAGAATTTAATATTGTTTTTGGTTGACTCTAGGAAGAGGTGGCAGGTGGATTGCTTCCATTTTGCAGTGCTAGGAACTGGTGTGTGTGTGTGTGTGTGTGTGTGTGTGTGTGTGTGTGTATGCGTGTTTGTGTATGTGTGTTGAGGATGTATGTTGTCTGTATGTGGATAATATGATACCTAATAAAACAAGAGAGAAGATGAATTCAAGAAGAAAACCAAAACATTTTCCTAACATTTAAAAACTGCTTTGTAATTTATAAAGATTTTCCTATGTACAAGTGTCTTATAAACAAATTGTATTACAAATACACATATGAATCATATTTAAATTATATGTAACATTAACACTGAATGTATATAAAACATACAGATTCTAGATACATTTCCTTATTTTTCAATTATAGTTTTGTGCCTGAATTAATTGACTAACATAGGCTGATGTGTATTAATCACATTTTGCTCTAACCCTTTGGCGCTGCTCTTATTCTATGATCAATCCCATTTAAGATGTTAAAATAAACTAAGAGTTTTTCAAGATAATTTTTTTGCATGAGTGTGTGATTTTGGAAATGATAGTGTGTGATTTTGTTATGTCTATCTGAAAAATAAACAAGACATATGTTTCATATGAAAATATGAAACAATTATAAGAAAAGATGTTTACTAAGCAGACAGCCTGAGGACTAAGGACTAAGCACAAGGATATTTGATGAATTGTCACCATCTCTTTTTATATTTTTAATCAATACTCTATTAACTAGTGCTACCTTTTATATATTAAATTTAAGTCAATCAACTTTATTTTGCATTTCATTTTCACCTTCACTAACCAGAAAATAATGCTATTTGCTTTTTAGAGATGAAGCTTTTTATGTATAGTCTACATAAAATTCTCATTAATCACAAAGTTCATTTCATGTTATAAAAACTCATCAAGGTAATAAATGGAATAATGGGCGCCTTTTCAATTTTCCCTTTCAACTCAGCAGAATGGGCCAAGGAGTCCAGAGCACTGTGCTCTGCATTTTTCATTTGTGTCGAGTAATAGCCTTTACAAAAGAACTTTAAGGTCTGTCTTTCCATTAAGATTCTCTACAATTTCATTCTTTATCAGGGTGTGCATTTTTGAATAGCTCTCACTATTCAATAGCTGAGCAACCAAGGGCACGTTTCTGTCTTAATAACTTATGTATGGTTAAGAAAAGAAAATAATAAGGAAACCATGATTTAAGTTTCTCATATTTTATAATGAATGTTGTTGACTAAGATAATTTAAATCCACTTTTCTACATGATGATATAATCTTCATTTCTCTACAAATCAAGGCTTAATATATAGTCAGAAGCATGGGTTATCTTGGATGGGGGAGAGATGTGCCTTTTTAGGGTTGGTAAAAGTACATAGGAAATCTCACCAGATCAACTATTTTGCTAAAAAAAAATACACATAAAAATATATAACATATGATATAATTTGCATTTATAAATATAACTGTTTAATTTCAAAAAGAAAATAATGAGCAACCAGGATCCAATTTTAATGTGTGCCAGGAAAAACAGATTTTAGGAATACTGTAATCTTTTTATACCCCCAAACAGTATCTTTCAGGATGTGTATCTCAAATTTGAATGCATAATGAAATGCCCTGAAGATACTTAAGTTTAAGAATGGAATATAGGTTGTTTTATTTATTAAGACAGGCTTTAAAAATTCTGTTTAATCCAGAGAAATTTTCTGAGCAGTTGTACTATAACAGCCATTAATAATTGCAGGAATCAGTCTTACAGAAAAGATGGAATATATGCAGCAAATGTTCGACTCATTAACGTTCTTTATATGTTTATATCATTCACTGTGTTTGTATGATATTAGTGCTGGATGAGTCATTTGGGTCAGCTATAACATGCCATGGGCACAGGGACTGTTTCAGGGCTGTTTCAAAGTTGACTTATTGTCCAGATGTTCTGTTCCAGACACTGTTATCACATTGTCTGTTTAGTCGGGACGATGGCTAATGCTGAAGTGACTTAAGAGACACTCTCCTGCAGGAGAGACTATGCCACCACAGTCACCGCTCAAGTATGTTTTAGTGATAGTCATTGCTTTAGACTCCATAGTGATGATCAAGGAGACAGGGAAGAAAATGTCCTTCCACTCACTTACAATTTTGCTTATTTAAAAAGAATAAATGAATAGCTAAACTTGGCTATATCAATTTGCATTGTTGAAACCATATTTTGCCGAAGAAACACACCTACTTCCAATTTAATCCTTTCATTTCCCCTGAGAGTGTGAGACAAAAAAGACATTTCCTGAAATCACTGTTATCATAATGCAAGTTCTACTTAGAAGTACAGTGTTGCTGGTAGCAAACCCAAACCTAAAAGTAAATGTTCTCTCCATATACCATTCAAAAAGAAAATGGGTGTTCTGCTTCTCATTCCCACATCCTTACTCACTTTTGCTGAGCTTTTCTGAGTAATTTGCAAAGATGATGTTTCTTTGTACTATATCAGAAACACCCTCTTAGAAATCTTTCTGGAATCATTGTCATGAGAGATTGCAAACTTAGTATTTTCTAGGTAGCACCTGACAGATAGATAGCTTCATGTCTGTTGGTCTGCTTGAGCACCCAGTGGAGAAGGCAAAACTTGGTGGCTGATACTGAAAGCTGGCATGTTTGAAGAGGGCCAGCACTGGCCAAGCAGAGGGGTGAATATTATGTTTGAATTCGGAGTTAAAGTTTTATTTCTACTCTGTTATTGAGAAAAAAATTTAAATAAGCATAAGTTGCTGTTCCCAAAATATCAATCCTTGTTAAGAAAGGCAAATTTATAGAGATAAAAGCCTTGGTAAAATTAGACTTTTTTTTTCCACAAATAATTGCTTTACATTGTCTTAAACAGTCATTTCAACTTCTGGTTAATGATGGTAAATTGAACACTCACATTTACCTTTATTCTCTGTAAAGTCCTATTAAAAATAGCAAAGAGATTTATAATAAGATATAAAACCACTTTTGTTGAGAGCATTGGAACCTACAAAGTTGTAAAGTGGTTGCTAACTTATTAAGAAATTTATCTAAAAGGTATTCAGATATCCAGAACTCTCCCCTAACTTAGCTCATCCCTTCCGGACTAAACACTGGAGTTTATTCTATAGAAAGCATAAGGCAGGGCCTTGGACATACCTATTAAAACTTGAAGCAAAAACTAACACTAAGTTGAAATCCCCAGCCATCTTCTTTTGGCAGATAGGTGTGTTCTTTAGGCAGGACATGTGACATGTCCATGAAGACAGGGGCATTCAGGTTTCCTTCATCAAACTGACTCTAATGAAGTCTGCAAATGGCAAGATCCTTGACATGCATGGAGTATCTGAGCATCTTTTCAGTACTTCAGATACAGAGCTGAGCATACACTGGGAGATCACAGGATATGTGAAGAAACGATCTATGGGCCTCCCCGGTGGCGTAGGGGTTAAGTCTCAGGGCTATCACCACTGAGCTCAATCCCTGGCTAGGAAGCTGACCCACATGGCACAGCAGACCTCTCCTGTCTCGCCTGCTTCTCCCCTCAGCAGTATATATCAGTAGATCTGTCTGTTCTTCCGCTCGTTCTGTCTCTGGCTCACCCCTCACCCCTCTGGCATACACCCCAGTTCTTCTATGCAAAAATAAATAAAAATTTTTAAAAAAGATCTATGAATAAAAAATCTAAAACTAACAAATAGAAAACTGGATGGTCAATTTCTCATTAAACAACACACATAGGGCATATTTTAATTTTTTTAATAAAATTTTAAAGATTTATTTATTTATGCATACAAGAGCTGGGTTGTAGGCCAGAGTTGTGGGGTGGGGAGGGGTGAGGGTATTCACCAGAGACAGAATGGGGAGCAGAACAGGGTATTGACTGAAATACACTGCTGAGGGGAGCAGCAGGCAAGACAGGAGAGGTCTGCTGCGCCATGTGGGTCAGCTCCCTGGCCTGGGAATGAACTCGTGCTGCAGCGGCTGTGGATAGCTTCATAGTGCTGACACTTAATCCCTTGAACAACTAAGGAGGCTCGGGGCAAATTTTATGATATAAGCATTGCTGTAAGCACTTTATATGCATTAGTCATTTAATACCCAGAACAAATGTAGCATTTATAATTTTTATAGATAAGGAAATCAAGGCACTAACTGGTTAACTACTTATTTCAAGGTCACATAAGTAACCACTACATTGTATGGTATCTCAATTTAGAATAAACAGGGCTTTTTTAAAAAAAGAAAATATTTAATATAGCATTAATATTTTCAGAAGAATGAGAAAGATATGTTATACCCATAAAATAAGAAAATCATACTATGGAAAGGTACCTTTAGGTATAAAAGCAAACTCTTATATATTGAAATAATACAGAAAAGGAAAACTCAAATGAGTAGAAAGATTGGAAAATCCTCCAGAAAATAAACAAGGAAAAAAAGACCTAAAAGGCAAGGAAGAAAAAAATGGCAAAATTACAGACCATTCCAGATTGCCATACATCAGAATGGCATTAGATAATTTCAATAGACACACTGGAAATAGGAAGCTAATAGAGTAATGGCTTAATATATCTGATGGAAAATGATTTGCTATCTAGAATTTTTACCTCTAGCCAGGAGAAGATAAGGAATGAAAAAATCCAGTGCTTTGAAACAGACAAGAAACAAAGGAAATGTCAGTGATTTCTGTGAGAAGTTCCCAAGAAAGCAATAATGAATTGTTCAGAGGAAAACCACGTGAACGCAGAATAAGGGGTTCTGGAAAATATTTGTTTTTTAAAAATGAAAGTAGTGCAGCAAATAACTGTTTCAGAATATTGTGGAGAATTAACACATCTAGGGAAGATTTGGGTGACTAAATCAAGGAAATGTAGATAGAAATAAAGCAAATAAAAAGTATAAGGAAAATAAAATATTCAGGAAAGTGAACATAATCTTATGATTAGTTCAGCTGTGACTCCCATACAGCTCAAAAAGTAAAACTGAGAACGTTTATCTTAGTTAAATTCAGAACTTAGAGGGTTGGGGAAATGTGAGTGCGTGTGTGTGTGTGTGTGTGTGTGTGTGTGTGTGTGTGTATTGAAGGGGACTCCATTACTAATTACTTTATTGTACCTAAAAGTGGAAATACAAAATTAAAAATAAATCACTATAAGCAGTTGTTTAGTTCTGAGGAAGTAAATATAAAAAAAATTTAGTAAAAAATTAATCATCTGGAGAGAGGAGATGGGACAATAGGGATTTAAAAAAAGACATGTTTATAGAATTACTTCCTTAATTTATCACTATACATATATTTAACAAAAATAGTAAGTAAATTAATAAAAAGGAATTTCACTTTCATTTTGGGGTGCTTAAAAGGTGAGAAACTTTTGAGTAGTTTCATCAATTCATAACAATAAAAATCCCTAGGTAAACCTATAATTCAGTGACTTGCTTATTTGCCTTGGAATTAATGTGTCTATTTCTTCAATTTATTGCTAAAATCCTTCTCAGAGTTTGAAGATCTCTCTCGGGCTTAGGTCCATGCATCATGTAAAGTTTTTGCGGTTCCTTGCAGTTGGGCCCATAGGTACTTTAGCTTAGAGAATAACCTGTGACTATTTTCTTTGACATGAGAATGCTCTAATAATTTCATACACATCAAGATCCCTTGTCTTCATGACTTTATTTTGCCTTTTATATGGTGAAATGAGGAGAAAAAAAACTATATTTTAGGGTGTTGATGACAGTTGGTGTTTCCCCTGAAGTCAAAGAAATCTCACCTTTTCTAGTTCTCTGCAAGATTTTTTCTTCTCTGCAGACCTAAAATTTAACAGGGCTCAGTGAATAATTGGGAAATTATGCAATGTAAATATCAGAGAGCTCACTATACTATTCTCTCTACTTTCGAATATGTTTGGATATTTCATGATTAAAATAAATTTAATAGGGTTTAGTGTGAACTAAGTTTGAATGAATTTATTCTCATAGAAAATAAAATATTAAAATTTTCTTATTGCTGATCCTAAGGACTACAAGTTATTTACCTTATCAGATACACATTTTTCAAAGATGAAATAGCTTTTTGGGGGCTTTCTTAAGTACAATATTATTAAAATGTTTGAAAAATAGAATATTTATAATCCCAGTATCCTAACATGATTTTTAGTTTTAAAAATTATATTGTAGTCTTTTGAACTATATTACAGAATTATGTCACAGTGTAAAATCCTTCCGTTTATTTTTATTCTTTTTCCTTTTACTTTACACCACAAACTTTGTATATGTTACTTCAGTTTTAAAAGTTAGTATTTTAATTCCTACATGCTATATCGTTCAAGGTTAACTATGTGTTACTAGAAATATGTAGGAAATGTGTGTGTGCGCAAGAGACAATGCTGAAATAAGCTTCTTACACCTATGGATCTTTTTCATTCCATTCAATTACCATTCTAATAAATTCCCTCAGGTGAACCTTTTTGCCCTTGTTATGTGTTGTTATATTGCTTGCCTAAAGGGTCTGCCAACTCAAAATTGAACAAGTATTATATACGCATATCTGTTTATCTGCTACTTAAATGACTCTGAGTATAGCAGCCCTCCCCATAACTTAGTAGGGTTAAAATGGTATTTTAATTGATTTTATATGCATTTCTAAGTTTAGCAGTGAGGATGAACTATTTTCACCTCTACACTATTTGTTTTTCCTTGCTTGCTAATGATGTATTCATAATTATTTTCTACATATCTCTTGGGGGGGTCTTGATATTTTTCTCATTAATCCAAATGCAATCTATGCATAATGAAGTCATTAATTCTTTGTCATACATGAACGCTTACATACAGGCTTTCTTTTATGACTCAGTTTTGTTTGTTTTCATCATAAAGATGCTTATGAAATTTTGAAACTGCCAATCTTCATGACTTAAATTTTCCCAAAGCTGAGAAAATTATCACTAGTTTCCAGATCTGAAAACTATTTCACTGTATTGTGCCAATTCTTCTATAATTTTGTATTTGTACTTAACACATTTGCTGACCTTTTGGTGTATAACTATAATACACAGCACTTTTTGTGTATAACCAGTAAGAAACCAAGGTTCTGGATCCCGTCACCCACTATGAGGGTGGAATCATCCCCAGGACACTGCTGGGACAAAGAACACCCCACTGGCTGATTTTTTTGTTCAGGGTATCTGTTGTCCTACTTGCAGATGAGGGGAGTATTATAATGTGGATCAGTTAACACAAATATTTATTACAGGTGTGGAGAACACTTCTCAAACTACTGTCAGTAAAAATGTTCAAAGCACCCAGTCATCAGGGTAGGGTTTTGGTAGAGGCCAGAACAAATATTGGGCTCCCATGCCAAAGATGCTGAGGCATATATTCAACTTGAGAAAATGGAACACGTGTTGGGATAACACTGAATGTTGGAAGGCAGTCAAAGAAATAGAAGGCCTAGTCCAAGTCCCCCAGACAAGGAGATTGAAGGATCCCAAAACTCTGTAGTAAGGAAGCATGAATAACTTAAGAATTTGGAGAAGCTGGTGGTCATTCTCATTTTCATGTCTTTTAATAAATGTTTCTTTAAAGCTCTTATTTGAAGAAACATACCTCCTCATATAAGGCATACTTTCATAGAATTGGGTATTTTCCTGGCCTTTCCTTGTTGCAACAAAAATAAAATGCAGGAAATAATCCAAACTTTAAAAAAAATACAGTATTTTAATGCTAAATTATTTTTTGAAATATAAAAATTCTCGTAATGGCATTTTACAATTAAGTCATGGTGACAGTCATGGGTAGATCACTTACTAATTTGTTAACTCTCAGTTCAAAAACACAACCTTCTCTGCCCGCGATGATTCAGGAGCTGAACTTAGTGCTTCTCATTTTTAAGCAAATACAATATATGCTAGAGGAACAGTGAGTACAAAACAAAGGAGTTTCTCTTCTTTCCCAAATTTCTGGTTTCTTTCTTGGTTTTATGGCATGACCACCTGGCACACAGCTTCCAGTAGTATTATTTTGTGCTAATAATATGCAGACTCCGTGGCACATACATTACAGTCTCACTGGCATCCCAGCTGTTTTCTACCCTCCAGCCCTAGCCTGAAGGCTTCAGCAGTCTCCTCTGCCATCCAGTGGACCAAAGCCCCACTCTCATCAAAAAGATCTGAATAAATCGTACAGCTTTATTTCTTCTTGTGAGTTCTTCTTCATTCTAGAATTCACGGTCCATTCCTCTTCCACTATTCCCATGTTTATTAGTTTTCTGTATCCCTTATTAATGTCCTAGTGATAATTACAGATTCTTCATGTTGAACTTCCTTATTCATATAACTGTTTCTGTCTCCTACTGGTCCCTGACTAATGCATGTATCTTATATCTAGATCTAGATCTATATAGATATAAATAACCTGTAAAAGGTTTATACACACACACACACACACGTATTTAGTACATAAACTCAGTTACAGTTTTGTAAATTCATGTGTCTCAGTTTCTCTATTTGTAGGTAAAAAAAACAATGCCAACTTCACAGCACTATTGAAAATGAAATAAAAATGTGTGTGCAAATACTTGGAGCAATTCTTTAGTATATATTCGGTACACTTTAATGGTGGTGGTGGTTGTTATTGTCCTATTATTGTTGATGGTAATAATTACCTCAGGAATATTTTCAATTAAGACCTTTAGGTAGTCAGATAATTCTGTTGTTGCACAACCTTTCATCCTTTCTCTGACTCCACTTCTATATTTTTTGACAAGTTTTAAGCCATTTTACAATCCTTCTTCTTTTGAGTGCTTCCTCCCTCTTTATCTACTTTAGCATGAAATATTAACACTTGGCAAAGAAGTTTTTATGATCACTTTCAATGACTAAAACTCACCTGTCTTGCAACAGAATAAAAGAAATGTATACAACACACAAGGGAGAATTTTCTTCTAGCTTTACTCTCTAGTTTTTCATGAACTCTTCTGTGAGTCAGCTCTTGGAAATTTAAAAGAATCCTCTCTGTTGTTGGCAAAAGAAAAGGGAGCATAGTTTTTTGTAGGTACTCATCTGAATTGTGAATAACTTCCTCAGATTTTCAAAGATCACAACAAGAAAAAACATAGACAAAACTCTCCATGACACTGGCTTCACAGACGTCTTTGGGAACTCAACTACCATGTAAGAAAAAGAAAAGAAAAATGTGCCTACAAATTAAATCAAATAAAAAAGTTACTGCACAACAAAAGAAACTATCATTAAGATAAAAAAGACACCCTACAAGTGGAAGAACATATTTACACATCATACATTCAGCAAGGGCTTAATGTTCAAGATCTACAAACGAACTCATGCAACTCAACAAAAAGAAAACAAATAATAATAAAAATAATAGGCAGAAGAGTTAAATAGACAACTTTCCAAAGACAAAACAGATGACCAAGAGGAACATGAAAAAATGCTCATCATTACTTACCAGGCAAATGTAAATTGAAACCACCTATTACCTTTGAGAATGGCTTATATTAATAAGAACAGAAACAAGTGTTGCAGGGTGTGGAGAAAAAAAGCCCTAGTCCACTGCTGGTGGAAATGTAGATCTACAATATGATCCAGTAATTCCATCCCAAAGACATCTACTTAAAGAAAGCAAAAACACTAATTCAAAGGCATATATGCATTCCTCTGTTCATGGCAGCACTACTTACAATAGCCAAAATTATGGGAAAAGCTTAAATGCCAAAGGACAGATAGATTGATTAAGAAGATGTGGGGTGTGTATGTGTGTGTATGCATGTGCACGTGCGTGTGTGTGTATAATGCAATACTATCTGGCTATATATAAAAATAAAAGATGAAATCCTGTTATTTATGACAATGTAGATGGAACTGGAGGGAATTATGTTAAGCAAAATAAATCAGAAGGAGAAAGCCAATTACCTGATTATTCCACTGATATGTGGAATATAAAATAAAAGTAAAATAATAGACAAATATAAACCAAAACAAACCCTTGAGATCTGGCAGTAGAACTGAGGTTACTAGAAAGTGAGGGCAGGGAGTTTTAGTGAACGGGGAGGGTTATTGGACTATGGTGAAAATTTACTGGTACTTGGATGGTGGGCACAGTGAGAACATGCATTTTTGAGGTATGAACCTATACTCTGGACCATATATAGAGTGGTAAATCAAGATTACCTCAATGAAAATAATTATAAATAAATTTGGACACACTGTAATTTCAATTTTTTTTCCTGAAGTATGTTCCTTCTCCATTGTGGTGAAGATTGGAGTTGAATATTATTATCAATTCTTTAATACATAAACCATGACCCCACAAGTTAATGATCTAAATCCTTTTCATTTTCTTTTCATTTTTACTGGATATTAAGCATAAGGCATGACAATAGTTTCCTTCTTTTCCATTTCGATGGAACGTCAAAGAAAATATGAAGTGACTGAGTATTTCTGAGCTTTGATGTCTCACAAACACACCAGAAGAAATGCCTTTGAAATGTTTATAGTCTATCTGACAGATGAATCAATCAGCTGTGGTCCTTCAGGGAGATGACTCTTTGACAAAGGTCTGAAAGAATCAGTTGTTCCAGTGGAAATAACCACACTGTCAGATCTGGAATAGTTTTAGAGTCATTCTTCTGTTAAATCAACTCACAACTTGATTTCTTGGTTTCTTTTTCCTGTTTCCTAGTTTATGTCTCTTCATTTATTCAATTTTCTTTTTATAATTTCTTTTACATCTGTTCATTTTATGCTTTCCTTTCAGAATTCTGCAAGTCGCTGCAGTGGTTTATTTCTATCATGCTGCATCTTGTATTTAAGCATTGATCTGTGCAAACAGAGAGGTTTCTGTCCCAGTGAAAGAATTCAGTATCAATACATGGAGGGAGTAGATGTTTAGGACAATTTTATAAGCCTAGAGACTGGCTCTGCTTTAGATGCCAGAATCCTGATTCCAGAACTATGACCATTAAACCAGTTTGCCATTTAATAAATAGAGAAGTGTAATTTTTAAAAAAAATGTTGAAGAACTTGAACTAACACTGAAATAACTTGCTACAAAAATAAATTTAGTGACCAGGTTGTTTTATGTGGTGAGACACTTTTTTTCTTTCTCTTATTCCCATCTTTTTTCTTTCCTTCTAGTTCCTATTCACTTTGCCTCCATATGTATATTATGAATACAAATTTATGAGACAGAGAAAATTATATGTGATTAATTTGTGTCAACTTGCACATTTTCAAATTGATGTGTTCTTAATTTTAGTTGTTATTGCTTATTAGTTAAAAAAAAGAAAATTAAGAAAAATATCTCCTATTTCTTTGCTGAGGTCTATCTTTAATACTACTGTTAATATTAATATCTTTGATATGAACAAAAACAGTAATACAGAGATAAGGAATCAAAATAAATGAGATATATTAATATTTTTAAGGTTAATACATAAAGATTTAGATTTTGATAATTAGCCCATGTCTCTGCCCACTTTAAAATTCATTTAATATTATTTTGGTTATGCAATTTGGAGTTTTGAGTGATTACTGCATAATTCAACATGATTTTAATGATTTGCTTTCATTAATATTTACTTTTTCCTTTATTTTCTATTTTGGTCCCTTTGACTCATTGTTCTGTATTTTGGCTCTTATTTTCTTTTCCTCTCCACACATACAAAATGTTCACCTTTCCCCTTTCCTCTCTCTTTGTTCCTATTCTCCTTACCTTTGAGATTTTTCAGTAGATGAGCATGAATCATAGTCCTGTAATATTTAATTGCAAATTTAAACATGCCTATCTCTGAGGTCTGGCCAAAAAATAGAAACACTGACAATCTTGTCTATGTGGGATTGGTCTCAATGTAGTATTTCCATATCAGGTATTTTTTAATTAAAGGAATCAATAGTTCCTGATTTGGGGTTGGTGAGTAGAGACGTAGTGATGGGAATTCTGATTTTAATCAGATCTCCATCTCTACTTCACATGATAGACATTCTTTGTTTGATTTCAAGGTTATTTTCTCTTTGAAAGAATTGTATGGCTATTTTGCCTTTCTTTTGTTTCCAGGACAGATTAAACAACAAACAAATAAGCAAATAAGCAAACAAACAAAAGTAAAGAAAGATGAAGAAGAAGAAAAGCTGCAATGGATTTCCTCTTTGGAAGAGATGTGTTACATAAGGTGAGATTATAGGGTTAAATTTTCTTACGATATTAGGAAATAGAGTTTCTGAAAACAAGTGAAATAAAAATTTCTCCCTCTCAGGTTACTTGCTGGCTTATGGCAGTTTTATTTCATGTTAACTTGCAAGAAAAGAGCATAGCATTCTTGCCATTCATCCCATACCTCCTTCTCTGAAGACAATTACCAGTGGCCAAATTTTGAATGTCCTGAACATCACTGGAAGTTCAGCATGAGATGTGGGTTCTGTGACTTTCACAGGACACACTGAAACAGAAGAGTCTAGTCTGGACAAATGTTATTAGAGACATTTTAACAAAAACAATCCTATTTTTCGTGCTTGCTTTCTCATCAATACTAGCTGATTCTGTTCTCTCACTGTTCCTCTGGGACTCATGTTAGCCCCTTCTCAAACTTACTGGCATATTTAAGTGTGATTTCAGTGAGTCAAGGCTTTAGAATTTACTCTAATTCCTCGATTTGAGGTGCCAGTTCTGTTTAATACAATATCTGAAATGTAACAGACTGTTTTAGCTCTACTACTCCAGTGTGGCTCAGAAAATTAAGAAGGAGTCCAATCAAAGGCCTGGTATAAAACAAAAAGTGATATATTGTACAAAACAGAAAATTGTTTCCCACCTGTGTAAACCTGTGGGAAACATGGTTTATGTAAGGTTGCATACATTTTTAATAATATAGTTCTTAATTAAAACACATTCATTTTTTTTTCTTTCTAGCATTTTCTTCCATTCATTAAACACTTAACATTTCTGGTAAATGCCATGCACCATGCAAAGTGATATGTACACATGGGAACTAAGTGGGTAACATTGTCACTTCATTTATACTTTCTTTTCCTTGTGAATTCTCTTTTTGCTACTTAATCAATGATAGCTGGAGAATTACTGACTCCATGGAGTTTTGCTTTTCATAACACTGGTCACAATTATAATTACATAATTCATTGTATAGTAGTTTTACATCTATGCCTCCTGGCAAAATGTTAAGTTCATTTAGCTGTAAGACTCTATCAGTCATTATTTTCTGAGTTACCACTTGTTTGCCATTGCTTTGAAGATTGTAGTACTGTACACATTTTTGTTAAATGACTAGATGAATTTCTCAGCTTATTATTAATGAGGCTTAAATTCATGATCACCACAAAAACTTACTGAAACAATGCATCTATCATATCTGCTGTACAGAAATGGCACTTCCATTTCCTAAATAGCAGTGTCTAGTCAGTATCAAAATTACTATCATGACCATATAATAAAATCTTGACTAAAGTAAAATAAAATAGTTACAAATAAAAACACATAGTTTTAGGACAGAACTACTGAATACAACAAAATACTAATTTTCTCTAAACAAAATTGTAAATTAAATGTAATTTTAAAAAATGTCCAGTAGAATTTTTTGGAATTTGAAAGAAAATGACATTCAAGTTTATATAACAAAATTGATAAGATTTAATAAAATAATAGTATTTAAGAAAGGTATATTAAAGATTAATGATGAGTTTTTTCAATTTATAAAGTTATTTGTAAAGCAATTTTTAAAGTGATGTAATAGTATAGAGTAAGATGAATCAATGTGAGAATTACAGATAAGATAAAGATAACATTTTAAATTAGTGGGAGAAAAAGGGAACATTCAATAAATGGTATTGACTAACTAATCTTTGGGAAAATAAGTTGTCATTTCAATCTCATTTTTGCATAAAAAGTGAGGTTTTACTTTATTATTGTCTCAAATTTCCATCCTTATCCTCAGAATGACCAGTTCTAATGATCCTCTCTAATCACCATTTTCGCTAAATTTATGCATAAACATGTAAACCCATATATAAGATGCTCTTGTTTCTGTTAAACAAGACCATTTTGTGTACATTATATTCAAACTTATTTTTCCTTTTAACAGCGTATCATGAGTATTCTTCCATCTGAATAGCTATTGATTGGACTCATACTTTTTAATAACTATTCAATATCACACTGAATGAAAACAACACCACTTATTCAATCATTTGCTTATTGATATCTATTGTTGTTGTTTTCTGTATTTGACATTTATCTGTCCCCTATTTTACTAATACTTTTTCTCAACATGTCATGTTATTGTACTCCATTTCTATTTATCACAATCTTTTTACTTACATGTAAGTAATCAAGTTTGTCTATATTTTGTCCTTACATTTAGACTTTTTAAAAAAGATTTATTTATTTATGCAAAGAAGAGCTGGGCTGTAGGCTAGAGAAGCAGGGGGGTGGAGGAGTGAGAGGATTCACCAGAGACAGAGTAGGGAGCAGAACAGGCAGAATGAGTGAAATACATTGCTGAGGGGAACAGCAGGTGAGAAAAGAGAGGTCTGATGCGACATGTGTGTTAGCTCCCTAACCAGGGATCGAACTCATGCTTCAGTGGCTGTGGATAGATTCATAATGCTGAGACTTAACCCCTTGCACCACCAGGGAGACCCTATATTTAGACTTTTGATATTGGTAGGAGGACTATGCTCATTCTAGATTTACACAAATAATCAACTTATTTTTCTTCTAACATGGACGACATCAATGAAACAGTAATTACCTCAACAATTAAATAATCACCTCTCCCTTTCAGTCTTTTCAATTAAAAACAACCTAAAAATAAACCAGTCAATACTGCAAAATTCAGTTTGTTTTAATTTTATTTTTAATATATTTGTGTTCTGCAAAACATCTAATGATGTTTACTAATGATATTGTAAACTTGAGCATAATGGTTACAGAAAATATTTGTAGCAATTCCTCAAAATAGAATAGCATCCTGTTTTTAAATCTACTTAAAAATGTTTGCAATAAAGGACTTCTACCACTTTATTAGTGAACTAATTCTCAAATACTAATATAAAAGTACCAACAATTAATTTATAGGGAGAGAGGTTTGTTGTCTCTATTTAATAAACAGACAGAGGTTTGTCTCTGAAATATAAAAGAGCTTGTACAACATTTGTTTAAGGAACCAAGCTCTGAATTTGACAAATACTGCTTTGTCTATAAGAGAAAGTTCTTTACTTATATACATGGGTATTTAAATATAGTTTCTCTGAGAGCTGCCATTCAGGTCTTTCACAGGATTCATTTTAAATTGAGAGCACCACTGTTATAGCTCTTCTAGATCTAGGCCACAGCTGTTCACTCAGCTCCAACTTGGCATCCGTTCTTCACGGCTCATGTGCTTCTCTTGATTCTCGAAGCACCCTCCGCTTTTCACTGGCATCGTCAGTGCAGAGCATAAAGGACTTCATAAACATTGCTATAAACTTCTAAGGACTATGGAGAATGTTATTTTCTAGATTGTTAAAATATTAATATATCTGAGGATGTTCAAAGCTCACTAAAAGATGGCTGACACAGCGTAGAGTGGGTTCTGTTTATGTTGATTAGATGTCCATTTTGGGTGCCCTGAGGCAAAGACTAGGGCTTCAGGATGTGGTGATGGACTAAGCTTTGAACCAGGCAGACATTATGGAGTGAATGCAGGTCTTGAAATTCACCAAGCTTCAGTGAATTTCCAAGGTATATTTGACTTAAGAATGATGGGGTAAAGCTGGCATTTGTTTCCTTCTTGAGAATTACTCCGAAATAAAAAGGAATACCAGATACAAAATTCAAAAATCCTTTTTTTTTTTTTTTTGTGAAACTAAGAGACACTAAACCCACAAAATACATGAGATGGAAATGTTGACAGAACCTGAGAGGACAGAGCACAGGGCATGTGGGAGGAAGTATCGGAAGGACACCACCTCCGCTGGCCTCTAACACTGATGAGTGTGGTTCTGAGCTGTGAAACCAAAAATATTTGTTTACAGCAGCATGAATATGCTTGTTCTCATACGGTTGCAAATTACCCAAGTTAAATTGAAACAAGTTAAATTTCAAAAAGCAGATGAGAAAGAGCTTTCTGAGAAATCATATAAGCAATATTGTTGGGTTTTGTCTGTCTCTTTGGCAACAGGGGAGAAGAGATTTTGGCATTGTACACAGCTCTGCAGCATAGGATACATGAACACACACCTTTCGTTATGAGGAGGAATCTCACTAGCTGGGAGCACAGCCTGAGCCATCTCCAAATATTCAGTTGGAATCACACTTAGGAAGAACCCAAGCTAAGAGTTCATAATATTCAATCATGATTTTGAATAAGTCAAATGTCAAACTACATAAAATCATTTTAATTATAATTTAAAATCTGGTATTTTTCAAAATTAACTTCGGTCAAATGTTTCATTATCTTTGAGTAGTTTATTCACAAAATATTACTGAATATGGATTTTACCATAATAAAGAAATGTTATCTGTGTGTATAGACATTCGTGCACATTCTTTTCAAATACCTATATAGTTAAAAATTCATACAAATGACTCCAGATAAAGTATCTGTCGTTATTTGTGGAATAAGAATACAATTAAACTGGAGGAGAAAAAAATACTTCCCTAGAGTTAAGATCTCAATGATCATGTTTCTATTTATTCACAAATATGTAATGAGGCCTTTTCCACATGTTTGAGGAAAAACAAGAATAAGATACCAAGCTTGACTTAGCTCAAAAATGAGAAATGAAGTAGTTTGCATACATGCCCATTATTAAAAGCATGATAGTTAATTTTTTAAAATAAAAACAATTTATAATAGAGACTTTCATTCACTTCAGTGACCTTTCTTTTTAAAGCAAGACCTTTAAATTGATAAGAGCTCCCTCACACAGAAGGATAAGAAAAGGAATCAAGATGTACTCTATCTTTCTCAAGGTCTTCACTATAGATAGTTTAGTCTACTTATTCTCCATTAAAAGTAATTTTATTAAAGGGAATCATAATTAACATCTCATTTGTGTGTTGTAAGAGGTGTCATAATGTCAGATAGTAGAAATGTGCATCTTAGAAATACAGCATGAAAACATTCCCCAATGTTGGTTCAGTGCCCACCCAGTCCACAATGGGCATAGCATTTGTTGACTGAATGATCCTATCCACATTTAACTTTACTGTCTTCAGATGGTGCCAGATATTGTTATCAACAATATACATTAATCACTTGACCTGTATTAGATGGAGAATTGAGTAAAATCTATGGCAGTATTTAAAATCTGACAGTATTTATAGAGGCCAGATAATTTTGAATAAGAAATATCTTGTTATATATAGTTTCTTCTTTAAATAGACACAGCTATTTGCTGAATATCTTTTTAAAATATGAATAGTAATACAACAGTCACATTTTCACTTCATAGGTAAATTTTTGCTAGCATATGAAATTTCTATTCCCATTGCACTAGAGTACCATATTTTAACATTTTCTATCACGTATATGGTTCACGGAGAAATTATATATATATATATATATATTTTTTTAATATATATATATGAGATGAAGAACTAATGCAAAAAAAGAGGAAATTTTGTGATGCTTATGTTTTAAATGTCAAAACAAATGGGAAATGCTAGCTTCAAAACATTTTGTACCTGGATTTATTTAAAAACCCTAGTAGATAAATTCACATTTATTTTATTTGAAGGTCAAATTGTTCAGTTGTACTTCTTATTTATTTAAACTGACAGCCTGGTAATACCATCCTGAAATAGCTGAAAACTCTGGTAACTAGTAATGCATTGTAATCAAGTTGCTTTCTGTAACTTGATTTTGGAGTTCATATTTATAGAAATAGTTATTTTGAAAAAATGAAATGGGTTTAACTTTGAGAAATGGGTGTTTCTCCATGTGGTTTTTCTATATAGCTTTGTTTGTACCCCACCCCCACCTACCGTCAAATTCAAGTGGTCAGTGACTACCAAAGAAATATCAGTAATTGTTTGCTTGAGTACAACATACAGAATCACAGGAGTATCATTAAATTAAATAACTTAGTTTTCCTCCACATCATGATGAATATGTGGTCATTTGACCTGTATGGAAAAATAAGAACAACAAATACTTTTTTTCAAGATAAAGAAAAGTAAAAACATGATATTGGTTGCTATTTTAATTCAAAGTGATTTTTTTATTTGTAATAAGTAGTTAAGGTCAATCTCGATGATAGTACCTTGAATAAAATCAACTCTTTCTAGTTTCTACTGATTGCTTCATTAATTAGAGAATCAGAGATGAATAAAAATTAAGCAGGCTGATTAACAATAACTTTAAAAGGCAACTTCTTTGGAGGATGTTTACGCCTGAGATGATTTAAAGAGAAAATGTTATTTTCTACAGCATACATTGTCAGTTTTGACCTGAATACTCTTGTGCATGAATGTGGAATGGCAGAAATTAATATTCTAATTCTATCACTGGAAAATTTGAGATTAGAGAGGCTCTCTTTTGCATAAGGTCAAGGTATTAGAAGTTACTTTTTAGACTGAACTCAGAACATTTACCTCAGAACAAATAGTTTGAAGATATTTTGTGTCATGGTAGAGGAAGGCTATACAATAATATCCTTATCTTTGAATCTTGTTCTGAAATTTCAGATGTTAGACAACAGAAATTAATAAAAGGTAAATTGAGAGAACTGGGGAGGTTAACTATAGCTTGTATTTGTTTTCTATTTCTTTTGAAGTAAATGAGATCCATATTCTACAGGTAGAGAGTTGGATATTAAAATATCATTTTCATTACTGATACTTAAACTTGACTCTAATCTTCAAAATATATCTACAATCCAGTCAGGGCTCACTGTCTCTAGTGCTTCCACTCAAATCCAATCCATCAGTATCTCCTGTGTTATTCTAGTAGCCTCCTAACTGGTTTTTCTGCTTCTCCCATTCTCCCTTGCGAAGCAAAATGATAAGAGCAAGAGTAAAGCTTTTAAAATGTTGTTACTTAGGTTGTTTCCAACTCCTGGTTATTACAAAGAAAGCTGCAGTGAATACAGGGGTGCACAAATCTCTTCATATTACTGTTTTAAATGCTCATCAACAGATGGTTAGATAAATATATACATACACAATGAAAAACTACTAAACTATAAAAAAAGATGAATTACTGTCATTTGCAACAGCATGGATAGACTTAGAGGATATCTTGCATAGTGAAATAAGTCAGATGAAGAAAGATAAACAACCGTATGATTTCATTCATATGAGGTAAAGAAAAAACAAATGAAAGAGCTAAATAAAACAAAAACAAACTTTTGCAGTATGAGACTAGTTAATAGTTACCAGAAGGGAAAGGGGATGGACAATTGAGAAAAATGGGTCAAGTGAACAGTAAGGACAGCATTGGGGTTGTAGTGGTGACCTTAACGCAATGTAGACAGATATTGGTTTATAATAGTATACATCTGAAGCTTATATATTTCTATAGTGCAGTTACTTCAATTAAAATAACATACAAGAAATAAAATTGTAGGAATAAAATTTGAACAAATGACCACAAAAAAATATTATCTCCCTTTTCCCTGAGGGTAAGAGCAGAGCATCCTTACGTGTCCTATTTCCTTTCTACTACTTATACAATCTGTTCAGTCTACTTGACTTTGTTATATCTGAACCATGCTAGGCATGTTTTTGCCTCACCATATTTATATTTGCTGTTACCCATACCTGGAATTCCTTAGTTTTCCACAAAACTTGAGCCCTTCTTTGAACTTGACTCAATTGCTGCCTTTTAAGTAAGACTTTCCCTTATCATCCTAACCTAACTTTGTGACCCTGCTTCCTCCTATGGGCATGTCTTTTCCTCCTTAACATTTATCAACCTTTAACATGCTATCTATTTCACTAATTTATCTTGCACGTTATAATCTCTTGTTTAACTGAAATTCCATAAGGACAGAAATTTTTGTGTTTCATTCTGTATTGTGTCCTCAGAGCCAAGAATAGCACCTATAATAGCTGTTGCTCAATTAAATAGATTGAATGGGGAGCATTAAAGTTGTATGACTATAAGAATATATGGGAGAATGAGTTGGAAGCTATAAAATAACTGGCTATTTGAACCTACTATATTGGAAGAATGGTGTTACTTGCCTCCCAACTTTATTCTGCAAAATTCTAAATGCCATGTGATACTTTTTGTAGTCAGCCAACTCTCCCAAATCTTCACCCTACTCTCTAAGCCTTCAACATATATAGCTGATTTCTTTAATGCCAATTGGTTATTGCCTTAATTTTTCTCCAAGGAAAATAGTATCTGTCAGTATGAACTGTATACTACAACACAATGTATTCACCAACTGATAATGTATTTTCTCATTTAATTCCATGTCATTCCATTTTTCCAAAAAGGAAACAGGCTTGAAAGAACCTATATAACTTCCCCAAGCAATGGAACTGGGATCTAAACCTACATTCTTTCTTCAGAGTCCCAGCTTCTAACAATGATGTTACCATGTTTCCTAATAGAGGTCTTTTGGCATGAATTGTCCAGGGTTTCCCAAAAATCTTTCTTGTCTTTCTTTCTTCACACCTAAGTAAAAACATTCCCTTGATTTCAGGTTAATAAAATCGTCCATATTTCAGATGCCCACTCTTCCCCTAATCATTGTTCATATTATCATGAATATTCACCCTCTCTTGTATACTGACTCCCTCCTTTAAGCAAAATACAGACTTAAGTGTCTCCTAACTAAAACCAACCAAACAAAAAAGATAGACACTTATAACTTCCACCTATATGAAAAATATAGACCAGGATGTGATGTACAATATGGTGACTATATGGTATATAGAACAATTGTGAATCAGTAAAATCTGAGTTCTCAATACAAGATTAATTTTTTTTCTTTTTATTGTACTTAGATGAAATGATGCATGTCAGCTGAACCTATGGTGGTAATTATTTCGCAATATGTAGAAATCAAACTGTTATGCTATACACTTGAAACTTACTCAGCGATGTGTGTCAGTTATTTCTTAATAAAAGTGAAAAAAAAGAAGAAAGCCCAAAATCCTTGTTTTTCACTCTGCAACTGCATTCTGCATTATACTCTACTTTCTTTCAATCAAGTATGAACTATATGTTAGATTTTGTCTAAACTTTATATCTCCCCAAGTAATTGGTATTTCCTTATCAATTCACTTTCATTTAGTCCTTCTTATTTTGTGCCCAATAGTTTGCCGAAACTACTCATGTTTCCTAATTATAAATGAATGTCATTACTTTTGTTTCTGCACCATTTGTCATTGCAAATTCTCTCTTTCAGAAATTTTATCCTCCCTTATATTTTCATCTTAATCTCTCTTAATCTTTTTTCTCCTTTTCTGAGAGCTTCTACTTCAAACTCTTTCAGTGCTACTCTTCTACCACTTGCTCCATTTACACAGGGATAACCAGGGCTCAGCCCTCAGTGTGAGTAGTTCTCTTCATATGTAACCCCCTTTGGCATTCTCCTTGGCACCCCCATAGCTTTCAATTCAATTTTTATGACTCCTATTTATGACTGAAAACTTCATTATTCAAATTTATATCTTCAATATCCCTCACTCAAACCTCTCCCCTCAGGCCACATCTCTATTTCCCATTGCCTACTGACATCATAAACCAGACAACAGACATCTCAAAATCAACATGGACAACAATATTCACATGATCTATCCTGTCAGATCAGTCAAAAATCTACTCTTCCCAATTTTTTCTGGAATTGAGCATGTCCACCTTTCCCAGTCAGTTACACCAATCAGAAATAAAAAGTTCAACAGTCTCCTTCCTTTCACTCACACCTACATTAATTTGATCCCAAAACAAACCAGTATTCAAATATTTTTAACCTCTCATTTCCTCTTTTTTCTTTAATTTTTATTGCACTAAAATACACAAAACATAAAACTCCCCTGTTGACTAATCTGAAATATACAATTCATGGTCTTTCAATACATCCCCCTTGGTGTGCCCCTATCACCACCGTCCAGGACTATAACTCTTTTCATCTCTTTCTCATTACCTATTAATGCAATTGGAAATGCTAAGGTAAAGCACAGATTATTTCTTGACTGAATTATTACAAAGTCTAGAATCTCCCTACCAGTCTGCTTAATTTCATTCCGCTCCCTAATTCTTTCGACTTCATTCAGGTATGAGAGTAAATTTTCTGAGAAACCAACTTGGTTCTTCCATAAATCTACTCTTCATTATTCTCTAACTATTTCTGTGATAAAATCCAAATTCTCTAAGTGTCCATATAAAAACAGTTTTATTGGCCATTTATCACCTCTGTAGCTTTGTTCTTCATTACCTCCCTACTTCTGTCCCACACACAAAGCACAGACCCCATACAAGAAAACCTGCTCAAATACATGTATATTTCATAAGTCAGCCATAATGAAATATATTTACAATTATCTGAGGTGTCAGAGTCTGTTTCTATGCTGCATGTATTATGACCTTGGTCACTGTAATGTTTCTATTAGGTTTGTTTCAAATCCTGCACACAAACACACACACTTCATCCAAAGACAGATTTCAGTATTGTAAATTCCCAGATTGCTAGACCACTCTGTAAATTGCCTAGAAAGAGTAAGTGTTTCCACTGATGATAGCCTGAATTTCAGTGTACCTTGATGTCCAGGATGTGTATCAGCAAATGACAATGGATCCATATTGTTTCTATAATCCCTTTGCTCTCATAATCTCAAGCAGCTTTTCTTCCTCTCCATTAGTGTCAATTAACTTTACAATGGAAACTCCAATTCCATATTTTTCCTAAATTAGTAGACATTTTTCCCTGATGCAATTGTATATACCTTTCATAACATTTAACCTTCAATGCCATACATTGTCAACACTTTTTCCCTACCTGGAAATGAAAAAAACAGAATAGATTTTATTCAACATGTGCTTCTAATGTCAAGCAGTATACCTGAGTACAGTATAGAGTATAATTGTTTGTAAGACTTTTTAAAAATAGAATGACACAGGTATGTGGGGGGAGAAAAGAGAGACAAAGAGGACAGGAGAAAAAGATGAAAGTGAAAGATGTTAGGAAAATGGATTTAATTCATTAAAGGTATAATGACACTCATAATTAGCTGTTCCAATTTTAAAATCTTGATGTTGAAAATTATTCCATAGGGCAAGAGTGAATTGTTAATTCTGCTCTCCAGTTGACAATTGGTAGTAGGGATTACTTACCCTTCTGTGACTGCACAATTAACTAATAATAATAGTTTTTTTAAAAAAAAATCTTTGACTAGATATTAGATGACACATTATAACTCTACCAAAGCAATTTTTATGATTAATAAGGTGAATAATTATTGCTTTAAAATTGTTAAATAGTTTTAATGATGGACATTAATAGCTCCTTTGGAGCTGTAAGTTGAATCAATAATTCATCTTTTAAAAACATTTGAAGTACTTATTTTTACATTAGATTATGAGGGCTTCCTCTAATATTTAATGAAAAAATAGATCTACATAGTCAGCAGGTTAGAATGTCATTAAATATATTGCTATGTCAATCAAACAGCTTATGATAATTAAACTACTCACTCTCACTAAAACTCTGTTGGCTTATGAAGATAACAAATATATAGAAACTGAAAAAGCACAAAATTCCTATTGTAATTTATAAATAATTCTTAATATTTAAATATATTTAAATCATAATAAGCATTCATGGTATTATTAGGTATATTAGTAAAATATTTGTTGAAATAGATGTTTTTAATCATGTACTTTTCCAAGGATAGACTATATAATGGGCCACATGTATGCATTTTATGTTTGATGAAGCACAATTTAAAATATCCAAGCTGTGAAAACAACCTAAGTGCCTAAAGACAGATGAATGGATTAGGATGATGTGGTATATATACACAATGGATTACCACTCAGTTATAAAAAAAGTGAACTCTTGACTTTTACTGCAACATGGATGTAACTGAGGGCTGAAGGGGTGTGTTATGCTAAGTAAAGAGAAAGAAAAATAATGCATAGTGTCACTTATATATGGAATATAGAGAAACAAAACAAAAATGTCACATAAAACCAAACCGATAACAACCCACAAACTCTAGAAATCTGACTGTAAAATTGAGGTTACCAGAGGGAGAGAAATAAGAGGGAGAACAATGCAGGGAGGGGGCTCAATGGACTATGGCAGAGAACTATGGGTACCTTGGTGGTGGGTGTGGAATGGTAACATGCACATAAAGGGTGTGATCCCACAGCTTTACATCACACACAGTGTTACTAATGTTACCTCCATAATGAATGAATGAATGAGAGTAAATTGAACTTCTTTTATTTTTCCCATATGTGACTCTGTGGTTTGCTTTGAATTGATTTTTTTGGCCTTTGTAGTCTTCCTTGGGTACCGAGACCTGATTTTGCAGTTGTTTAGTTAGCTGGTAGGGAAGTGGCCTGGAGTATTCTAGCCCTGGTGTTATTATGTTGGTAGGTGGCTAACTCCTGTTTATGACTTCACTGACAATCCCTTCTGGGGTTCCGGATCTAAGACTTGGCGATGTGTCCTGTGGGTGTGCTACAGTAAGTCAGTAACAGCCCCAAGTTGAGGGGGAGGGCCAGTTCAGTCCACACAAATTTTCCCCATCTTTTCTTTACCTGCAATGAAGCCTGTTTGAGACACTCCACTTCTCCGTATTGTTTTCCCCTCTTTCAAGTGTGTGTGTGTCCATACCATTTCTGCTCTTCCCGCCCAGGGCCGTGGCTGAGCCGGCAGTCTTCCTGAGTCCCTCTATGCCCAGATAATTCTCTCCACCGTTTCCTGCTCAATGAAGCACGGATTTTCTCCTCTGTGCTGTTTGTGTAGGTTTTCAATGTTCAAGGGGTCCTTCAGCTTTACCGTGACCATGTGACTCTCTTTGTAGTGTTCCTCTCGTCAGCTGTTAAGAATCTTCTCAGATGAAGCAAGGAACCTTTTCTATTGCCATCTTGGTGATATCTCAAATCTCTCATGGAGTTTTCTTCAAAATTTATTTGAATTGGAAATATTTATTCTTACACTGTTCTAAGCCTACAAGCAAGCAACAAGTATTTGAACTTCTGTCAAAGGAGATGTTAAATAATAGCTTTATAGTTTGTGATTTAGAAAGATGTAACAGCCTATATAAAAAGTGAGCTTCATGAATTAGAGGGAGAGGTTTTATTGTTGTTGTTTTTAATCAATCTGCAAAATAGTCCCTTTAGTAGATATGGCCCATCTCTCTCTCTCTCTCTCTCTCTCTCTCTCTCTCTCTCTCTCTCTCTCTCTCTCTCTCTCTCTCTCTCTCTGTGTGTGTGTGTGTGTGTGTGGTGTGTAGGTGTGTGACAGATTAACTTTATTTTTTTGTGTATCACATTAACATGTCCAAACAGACCAAGAAATATTCATAACATTATAATTGCTCAAAGTATAAATCTAAGAGACACTTTTAAGTGCAAACTTAAATGCAAGAGGACTTATTCTATACAGAAATAAGAAATATATATCTTAGATAGGATCCCCTAAAACCTAATGCTGAGATAGATACTTACTTTAATATAGTTTATTCGCAAACTGATCCCAGGGAATTAAGAGCAAGAGATAGTAGAACTAACTAGAAAAGGAGAGCCTAACACAAAGAGAAACTTAGTCAAGTTGTCCCTCATGACTAGTGCTCAACTCCATAGCACCTTCTGAAAAATCAGAGGAAGTATGTCTTAGAACTCTATGCTAAGAGGATCAAAGGATGAAAATTCATCCACCTTCCTTCAACTCCTACAGTAAGGGAGGCTCCACGGACATACACTTTTTCACACATATGGACTGATGGATCCCGAGTGTTCTGAGCTCAGACATTAGAGAAAATCTGGGACAACAGATGTGAAGTACAAGCCTAAAGTCAGACATTGAAAATTATACTTCCCCAAGTAAATGCAGCCTGCATAAAACTGGTCACACCACTGTTGTTCAATCAGAGGCATATCTGATAGGACCTGAAGGGAGCATGCGTCCTTCTTTAAATCTTAAATGTCATGGAGTCTTCTTTAACTTGGTGCCAGCCATAAACTCATTAAGGGCTAATATATGAGGTTTATTGGAAGAAGAACTTCCACTAATACAGTTGATCCGAAGCTGTAAGCAATACAGTCCATCTAGCTTTACGACAATCATTTTAGTCTTCCCTCACCATTGACTGTCACGTGGTCTACTTTTTCTGTTTGCCTAGTGGGAGAACCCCAAGAGATCTGAGCAAGGCAATGTTATGTGATACTTGATGAATGACATGCCAATGGATCAGATGTCCTTTAACTTCTGATGCTGCTGACAGAATTTTGGATAGGAAAGGTAATTATGTATCCCTGGTAGGTGTCAGTTCTGATAATGATACATCAATTCTCTTCCAGAGTTGAAAGAGTCTATGCAATAAAACTTGCTCTCTAGAGGTTGGATAGTCTCCTTGATGAATGATAGAATATTGAAGTCTCACTTTATTCTTTATTCATTTATTCTTTATTAAAACCAACACCATACATATGTATTTGCCATTCCTGTCCACAGTTCTTCTGCCAGTAGCACTAGAACTTAGAGAATCCTGACTCTCTGATTCCTAGGTTCATCTGTACAATGCCCTGTGGCCATATTAGAACCCCATCAGAAATAGATCTAAAGGACAGTAGCAAAGGGAAATCACCATCCCCTCTACAGTGGGAAACAACATATATAATGGTCTCTGATTTAGCACATAGCTTATGTCTTGAAAGGAAGCATACCAACCTTTCAGAGTGTGTTTTGAACTGTTACTTCAGTTGTCCATTCAGAAGGGGTCACATGTTCTATAAAGCTAGCTTCTGGATAATGTGATATGTGATACAATACCTTGATCTCATGGCAAGGGGGCAACTCCCCCTTCTTTGAAGTAAAGTATTTCCTTGGTTGGGTGCTGTGTTTTGTAGGGTTACATATTTGTGATCATGTATTGAATAATCTTTCAAACCGTGGCTCTGGCTAAGACTGAGGGCAAAAATATCAAGCGCATACATGGACTAGGTATTATCTCCATAATGGTTAATGTTTAGCCCTTCCAGAGGATCAATTTAATCTGCCAAATATTTGCTGGTTTCTGTTCTTGAGGCAGTGAATTAGTTAGACAGACTTTGGTAAGTTGCAGTCCCTGCTGCTGGGTCCATATATAGCCTCCATATTTTCCACCAAGGATACTCCATCAATCTTCCCATTGTACTAGTTATACCAGGGTGCTTAAGATGAAAACAGGTTAGTTATTTTGCTTATTTCATTGCTTCGTGCCTCTTCTAAGGTGGCTGCTTTCTGATCATGCAAAAATCTTCAGTCTAGCCCCTCCCATTTGTCCAGACTTTCCTCTAGTCTTCTTTACGAGCACCTGCTCAGAAGACCAAACAGCTGTCTACTTCCAGCATGATGTATCTTTACATCTCAGGTTTTTTTCCTTCCACACAAAATGACCTTTCCCATGTATGAATGCCAAAGGGGTTCTAATGGGGTTCCACAGTGAAACAATATAAACACCAGCACAGAAGAGGAGAAACACATGGTACAGAATTGAGGAAAGACCTTTCAGATTTCATCTGATCAAAGCCTGACAGTCTTCACAGAACTTGTAACTAGTCCTGTGATTGAAATAAATGTTTTGGCTGAGAGGATCTAATGTAAGACACAAGAAGAGTCCTGATAAAATACATGGACAATCCAATATAGAAATTTTTACTAAAGCCCCCAAATGCAAATGCCTCTCTGAAATACTATAGCTTTTGCCAGTATTAGCTAAACTTAGTGGACAACTGACCACTGCCATGGCTAGTTTTCTTTGCTCTGAAGAAAAAGACTTATTACTGAAATGTAAGAAGACTGTGTGGAGAGGGAAAGAGAAAAGCAGGAAGGATGACAGGGGCACATGCTAACGAGGAAAAAATGCAATGTTTTTCATCAATATTAGAATCGTTTGCCACATTTATTTGTCACTATTTGTAGCTACTCTTTTTTTTAATGCTTTATTTGTTATTTGTCTGACAGATTTATATGGGATTTTGATGATAAAACATATACAAAAGTCTCTGGAAGAGTTATAGGCGAAGCCTGCAGAACCTAGTTAATTCACAAATTTATCCGTGAATAGCCAAGAATGGTTTGCATTTCTGCCTTACTCAGACGGGCATATAAACAATGTGAGAATGTCAGGTTTTCAGAAAGTTTGAGGTGATTGGTCTTGACAATGACTTCCAGAGTTTCCACACTGTAAATGGGATCAAGTAAGTAAAATGACAGTTTTTGCTGGGTTTGGAGAGAATCTTTCCATCATAATTACCGTATCATTTAGGTCACCCTGCTTCACATAAATCCAGCTGATTAATTGTGACTGGTTGGGATTTTAAGCCTTCACTAGAATTTGCATTTTTGGCATTTAGAAGACAATATGAAGTAAATGTGTACCGCAGGCTTTCTAAAGGGAGAACAAATATACCAGAGGGACTCAGAATTCCAACCCCAGTTTCAGCTATTAGTAGGTTATATGGATATGTCCCTTTATCGAGCAAACTTCCCAATGGAAGTTCTACTAGAGATTGTTATATTGGTTTTGAAAGAAAATAGTTCTCAGGGAAGATGGTAGTAAACATTTCTCTGAGATAAGCACATACGCATCAGTGCTCTCTTAAGATAGCTGGACAGATTCCGGAGTTGCAATGCCATCCCCTCACTGTTTAACAATCTTACAGAAGTTTGGCACAAACACTGAAAGAAAACATGGCTGTTCTGACCTCTAGGAAAGGACCTTCATCAGTGGCCC
Source organism: Scalopus aquaticus (assembly GCA_004024925.1). NCBI lineage: Eukaryota > Metazoa > Chordata > Mammalia > Eulipotyphla > Talpidae > Scalopus > Scalopus aquaticus. Next base: position 85,422 of record PVIJ01000330.1, read on the forward strand.
CATACTGTGCAAAATTCTTAGCACTGCATTGAGCCAGCTCACTGAGACCGCATTCCTGTCTGACAGCTGGGATTACAGAGAAGCTTGTTGCTGCATAGGAGCTGCAGGGACTGGGGAACTGTCTTTTCTTTTGCTCTCTTAGATTTGGTCTCTTAGATTTTGCCATCAGTGGGAAACTACCTTGTGCAGTACAAATGAGAGAGTCTGAATGCACTCTGCATTTTGTGATGGAATATTCTATAAACATGCAAAGTTTTATTTGCTGTAGATGCAAGCCTCAACTGGTTTATTTTATTTTTCCTTCTCTTTGGCACACATGCCATGTAGAGCAAAACAACGTGAAAGAACAGTGGGTAGTTATATTAACTACAGACAAATAATCTATGTTTTACATTACATTTATATACGTGTTTATGTTGGAATTTGTCTATAAATAAGATAGAGTACAGTACTTTGGACCATTATAGATTCCATTATCCTCTCAAATAATGGGCAAGCAAATAATTCTCTTTAATCAAGTGGGGCAATTGTGATTGTGAAATAAGTGGTGTCAGTAAGGTCATTTGTTTAGATGCATTTGCTGAGTAATAAGAAGGGGCTAAGTTGAGTTCAATGGGAAAATTACTATGAAGATTGGCTTTTTGTTGTGACCTGGACTTTGTTTGCTTTCAGTCACTATATTCTGGCAGAATTGTAGTAAAAACCTACATTATAGGTAATATAGCTGGTAAAAGCCTGCATAGCTAGCTAGCTATTTATTCATAAGTAGTGCCAAAGACTTCTAGAAATTACTTCTGTTTAGTCATTCAATACTCCAAATTAACAGTGTTTGCAACTAAAACTTAATAAGGAAAAATATTAGAAAAGCAATCTGATTTTTCTTTAAATATTATTTTATGCAATGATATTTTAAAAAGAGCTTTAAACTCTTTTAATGCTTGAAAGATATTTCTCCAAATATTTTAGGTAGGGAAAAAGATAAATTTTAACAAGAATTATATTTTTTGAGTTCACATGAGATTTATTAAAAATGAAAGTGAACTAGTTTGATGCTATTTAGTTACATATTAGAATTACTAGATGAGAAAAAATATTAATGTTATTAATTTTACTCTTAAAAAAATAACTCATTGATATTCATATAATAATGGAAGTACTAAGTATATACTAAGTTTTAATTTCAAAGTAACCAGGATATATTAACTATTGATTGGTCATTAATTGCCACTGATGTTTTTAGAAGGCTATAGAGGTTCTGAGTTTTTAAAATTTATTGGACACTGACCTTGAAAGTCACTAGATATAGATTGTTTTAAGTATATCAAAATTAATCATAAAGGACCTCATAATGCAATGATCAATTATTCAAAGCAGAACTCCAAACTATTGGTAGCTTGATGTGAACATTATCAGAAGTTGGGGGTATGGGGCTCCATATTTAGCCTTCATTGCCAGATACTGGTACTTGCCAGCTGGCCCAATTTTAGGCTTTACCAGTAGAGGGTGCAGGAGGGACATGGCTGGAAAAGGGGCTTCTCTTCCTCTCTCCGCTCTTCCCACTGCTTCCTGTGGTGCTAGACTAACACTCAGTGTACCCAATGGAAGAGGCATTTCTGGGGCAGCCTTTTTAATTTCTCAGGCACCATATCTGGTTTCCCGGGCAGTATTACACATGGACATATTCCCAGTGACACAGGGCTCCCATCACACCTTAAGGTAATTTCCATGGGTGTCCTACAGCCCAACATCTTCTCCCACCCTCCTACTCCTGCATCAGTGTTCACTGAGTTCTGTGGGAGTTGAACTAACTTCCGAGTAAGTCTGACAGCTCTCAGTCACTGGCAACTCTCTGGTCAACTTCACTGACATCATTGGTTAGCTCTACAACCACTAGTCTCAGATTGGTGACTGGATTAGCTCTGGTTCCAGACAATGCTGTGAATTTCTTCAAAGTCCAATGTGTTTCAGCCTTACCCTCTGCAACAGCTAAACTCCAGCCATGGGAAGTCCCACCACCCTCCAAGTTTGTTTTATTTTTGGTAGTGTTTCTCTGCGCTAGCTCATTCTTCAGAGTTTTGTTTTTTCTCTCCTGGAGTAGTTAAATCCTTATAAGAAGTTTACATTTCTTTATACTGAACTTTTCTTGTTTAAATTACTGTGTGATGTCTCTCTCCTGATTGTCCTCTGATTGTTAGGGAAGTCAGAGAGGTAATTATAGTAGTTTACTGAAAGCTTCATTTGGGGTGTGATTTAATCATTTTGTCAGAAGAATTCTTCAACCACTTGCTACAAAGATACTATTTGAAAATATGATAACATTTTAAAATGCCTTCAAAAACTAGGAGGTAGATGAATTTAAACTGTATTTGGCTATTTCTTACTGTAGTTGAAATCTTACTTTTAAGTCTAATTTTCTTATTTTCATACTGTCCATTTCTATATCTTCTGTGTTTCCCTTCTTATATTTTATGTAAATCTTGTTTACATTTTGATTACACTCAGCAAAAGTCAAAGAACAAGGGTGAATTCTTCTTCCATATCAGTGGTTCTCTTCACTGGCTCTATATTAACATCACCTGGGAGTTTTTAAAAATTAATATCTGGACCCAACTCCAGACCAATTAAATTATATTCTCCAGTGGCAGAGCCTGGATATTAGCAGAGTTTTACTTACAAGCTCTCTGGGTGCTATTAATTTGCAGCCAGGGTTGAAGATCGCTGTTCTATAATTTTATTTCTATTATTTCCTATAATTTTAATTCTACTACTTCCAATTTTAACTATAGGAGACCCATAATGGCACAACCATACCAGACTTAATTTGCTCACTACTGTATGGCTAATCTTGCCATTGCATTCTTGTTTGTTAATAATTGGACATCAAACATTTAGTTAACACCCACATGTTTTGGGTTCTGAAAATAAAGAGGTGAATGAAACAAAGACCCTTCCTTGTTGAGTAATAGAAGAAGGTGAGTAATACACAAATGTCTATATGTTGTGCAAGTGACACTAAGTACTGTGATGAAAGATCAAGTAACATAAGCAGATGGAATGATGGGAGCAGGCAATAGGAGAACTATGTTACATAGAATGTTGTGGAAGTTGTTCTTAAGATGTCATTCAACATATCTCATTAAAGCAGGTATAGGATTCTTGTGGATATTTTGCAAAAGAGATTTATAGATAATGACAACAGATTAAAATACCATCAGATTAAAATACCATCAGGATAGACTTTTTCAAGTAGTATTCAGTGAAAAATGTCTAAGTGGTACAACCAAAGGGAAAGTAGGCCATCTTTGTTGAAAATTTTACAACTGATTTTATTTTATTAATCCATTTTATTGAGATGTAATTTAAATTATTAAAATGAAAACATGCAGTTCATGTTTTCATAAATTTTGACAAATGTATATGTCCATTTAATCATTATCAAACTAAAGGCATGAAAAGTTCTCATATCCCTCTTCACTGAAACTTCACACCCCTATCCTAGTCTACCATTGATCTTCATTTTATTGCTACAGTTTCATTGTCTGACTTAGAGCTTCATTGAATTGGATCATACCATATATATATGCTGTTTATGTCTCTAATTTTTTATGTCTTTATTTTGAAATTCATTCATGTTAATGCATGTATAAATGGCTGTTTCGTTTTATTGCTGAGTAGGATTTCATTGCATAAATATATCATAATTTGTTTATTCATTCGCATATTGATGAACTTTTGAGCCCTTTTAGTTTTTAGCTCTTATGAATGAAACTGCTGTGGATATTTAAGAGAAATTGTTTTGTGGACATAATTTTTATTTATTTTGGATAAATCTACAAGGAGTAGAATTGCGGGGCCATATAGTAAATGTTTGTTTAACTTGGTAAATAACTTTCTAACTTCAGTTAAGAGTGGTTATATTAAATTATATTTCAATCAGCAGCATATGAGTATTCTTCCAGTTATTACATACTGTTGTCAACAATTTTATTGTTAGTGTTTTTAATTTTAACTGTTGTAATGGAAATGATGTTGTATATCATTGTGACATTTCCTAGACTTCCAGAAACTTGTGAGCCACAAGTCTATACAGTCAGCACAAATAGGTATCTCACCAATACTGTAGTACTATGATTATCTCATTTACATTGATTGCTTTAAGTAGATATTATTTCTGATTATAATTGCTACAAGAATAAGAGTATGATCAGAATGAGGGCTAGTAACAGCTATAGCATTTCTGAGTGTTCAGAAAAAGATGTGGTCTCATTCAGGCTCTGCTACTCACTTGCTAAAACTGAGGCAAGGCAATGTCTAAGTAAAGACTAAAAAATAAAATCTGCAAAGAAAAGTTCTGAATCATCATGCAGAAAAGTTAAGAGACGATTGTTATTTTTATTGTTTCACAGAGATGGATGGGAGAGAAGAGTCAGGAGGGAGAAAGAATGACTGGAAGTGTGAAGTGATTAAATGAGAACTGTTCTAGGACGATGCAGGTGAAGAGACAAAGAAATTCAACTGGAAAAGATGACTGAAAGACATGTTGTATGCAATCATGACTAGTTTCTCATTTGAAGTTAATTGTGTTGTTAAATACACTCAGACTATACACACTCAGATTCACACACACACATCCTCAAAACACACACACACACACACACACACACACACACACACACCCTCATTTACTTTGTGCAATCTAACAAGTTAAGGGCTAAGTAAGATTCAGAGAAATGTGTCTTAATAATAGCTTGTATGACTTTTACTCTTGATCAAGGGTAAATAGACATTGGTCGTCTCTGACTTGATTTAATTGAAAGTGCAGCAAGGCCGAAGTAGTTGATTTCACATAGCAGAATACAATATTTCATAGGGAATGAAATGAAAGGGGAGAGTGAGCTTCAGAGCTCTTTAGAGAGTATCCTCAGCATCTCCAGGTGAGCAAAAATTATCACTTCCATGTGAAGAAACTACCCACAGCCAGGGAAAGAACCCCCTGTAAGGAGAGCAGAAGTAACAATCCCTATATACTCTCATAGGGCCAAGAATAGTTTGTGTTTCCACTCATAAGAGAAAAGTCTTGAAATTTAAGGTCCATTATGTAGGATACTCAAAATGGTATCACCTTGGTAGTGAAGTAAATTTGGCCATAGACCAAAGACTGCTCTAGTTCAGTCTAATAGACCTTAAATCAGGGCTCGGTCAAAAGGATGAAACTGCTTCTGTGTAGTATAACTGAATCCCAGAAAAAGGAATATTTAAGAATATTTAAAAAGATGCAAAACTTGGGCCTCCCTGGTGGCGCAATGGGTAAAGTCGCAGCACTATGTAGCTATCCAGGGACACTGCAGCACAAGTTCAGTTCAATCCCAGGCCAGGGAGCTTCCCACATGGTACAGCAGACCTCTCCTGCCTCACCCGCTGCTCCCCTCAACAGTGTGTTTCAGTTGATCTGCCTGTTCTGCTTCCCACTCTGTGTCTGGTGAATCCTCTCACCACCCCCACCCCACACCTCTGGCCTACACCTAGCTTGCTAGCTTGTATGTATAAATAAATAAATCTTTAAAAAAAAGATGCAAAACTTGCTCAATAGGTTAAAATCAATCAAATATTGCCAAACATGAAAAGAACCAGAAAAATACAATTGATAAAAAGGAAAAAATTCGGGCCTCCCTGGTGGCGCAGCGGTTGAGCGCTGCGCTGTGGAGCTGTCGGTAGCGCGCGATGCAAGTTCGACGCCCAGCCCGGGAGAATCCCACATGGTGTGGCAGACCTCTCCTGCCTTGCCCGCTGCTCCCCTCAGCAGTGTATTTCTGATCTGCCTGTTCTGCTCCCCACTGTCTCTGGTGAGCCCTCTCGCCGACCCACACCTCTGGCCTGTACCCCAGCTTGTATGTATAAGTAAATAAATCTTAAAAAAAAAAAAAAGGAAAAAATTCATCTATAGGAAACAGACCCAGAAAGGAAACAGACTACAGTATTAGTAGACATGGCACTGGCACAGTTTTATACTCTGCCCCACGTAGAGAAAGGATTCAGTATATTAGGCGGGAACATGAAATATATTTTAAAAATACCAATATGGAACGTGTATAGGAGAGGTACAATATTTGAAAAGAAATATATATTGGGAGCTATAACTAACAGATAAGACAGTGTAGATATATTTGGAGATAGCCTGGAAACTATCTATAATGAAACAAATTAAAATTATATCTATATCTATATATATAAAAACCTCATTTAATCTTAACAAAATACTAGGATGACACCATTATAATCTTCATTTTACACATGAACACACAGCAGAAAGAATTTATTTCATTCTTCATACATATTCACAGAACAACAAAACACCTGAGTGAGTGTCAGAAAATACACAGTTGGGGTCAGAGGTATGCAGCCTTATATCCAGTTGAATACAGAATTAGGTAAGAGTTAGTCTTAAAATAGAAATTAGAGTCAGGAAGATTCATTTAAATTCCAGTGCTGCTGGGCAATACATAAACAGGGCAGGAAGGTATTGTCAGTTAGTGTGGGTTTTCCCAATACAGCTTTCTGAATATGTTCTAGGTAAATTCTTCAGTACAATATTCCCATTCACAGATTCACTCAACTGAACAATTATAGTGTTCCTAATTTTTATTTTAATTAGGAACACTAATTAGGAAGAAATTAATAGTTCTTTCCATTTCTATAATTTTCACTGATCCTTTCTCATTTCTACCTGCTAGTAGTTTATATTGTTCTGATCTTGTTTCTTATTCTTAGTAGTATCTTAACTTTTACCCTGTTATTATAATCATTAGTACATCTTTATCCCTTTTACTTTTGAAAATTGAATTTCTACAAAAGAATAATTATATGTAAGATGTAACAACAAAAATAATGTAAGTAATAAATAACACCCAAATACTCACTTCTTACCAGTATTCCATTATACTTTTCATCTTTCGAAGGCTAAAATAAATATTGGACCTATTGTTTATTGCCACTGTGACTGTGTGTATAAGTCCTATTGTGTACATATATAAGATTTTTTAGGGTAAATGCCTAAAAATAGAATTTGTTGGCACATTCTATGTACATCTTCAACTTTACTTGACAATAACAAAATGTTTCCCAAAATTGTTGTATCCAAGTTATATTCCCCCAAGGATGTGTAACAATCTCTGTTTGTGTATATCCTTCACAAAAGTCAGAATTTTTACACTTTTCAATTTTTTCCATTTTGTGAGTGCAATCTGATTATTATTTTTTTTTGTTTGCAATAAATTGTCTCTTCTTACCTTTGAATCCCCAGAGTCTAGAGCAATTCCACTGAGATTCAGGTGACAATCATTGAGTATCTATTTGTTGCATGGATTAATGAAGTTCAGCATTCAGTACTGGCTGGATAAAGAACGGTGAGCCTGTTAACAAAATTAAAGAGAAAGGAGAAGAAATATGATGAGATTGTTTCTGTGAAGGATGGGTAAAATTTTTAAACAAAATAGAAGGAAAACCAGATTGTCAATTGAAAGAGAATGGTCATGTCAACTGAAAAAAAGTCATATATTACTGTTGTACCATCTTTCTTTTATTGGCTTCCAAAAATAGTCCAGTAAGTAAAATTATTTGTTACAATTTATTTTCTTTAGATTAATTGTTTTCCTCCTCTTAGATAAAAAAAATCATCTTGTGTTTAATATTTTAAAATTTGGCAGTAAGCACATGTAAGTTGTGTGTGTCCTTGCAGCCAGCACAGATATTAAGTCACTGAATTGTTTTTTATGAAGACTGCATGCTGAGATAAATGAGTCATTTTTAAGAAACCTGTCCTAATGATGAATCACCCAGTATCTCAAAGAGAAGATTTAAGTATTGCTAATGTATACTTTGATGTAAGAACTGTTTCACTATTTAAAAAAAGGAAGTGGCCTTAGAAGTAGAACAAAATAAAAAAACTGAAGACGCCATAAGCCGACCTAGACATTATGATTTGAAAGCAAAGCAGAGTTTTATGATTAACAGTGGTTTAATAAATGCCTGTGTAACTGGATGTCTTAGTGCACTTAATACATGTGATGAGTTCTACATTCAATGAATAATTGCTCAGACTTTCACTTAATTTGGTTATGTCTGCCTGAGCACTCCAGCATGTCATTCAGATTGTCATTTTCTACCAATATAACTATTTTCTTATTGTGGGAATAAAGATTTGAGTGATTTGACATTTTCCTCTTCAATGTTGGTTAAGAACGATTATTTAAACATTCTGTTTATTTTTACTTAATCTTGAACCAAAGATTTTAAATCTTTCAATATTTTGGTAAGAAATGAAGTCCTGCATAGAATGAAGTTTGTGTTTGGTATAGAAAGTGATGGGCAGAGTCAACAACATGTTATAAGAGTGAAGATGCCCTGCTTGGCTCCCCAACACATTCACAACTAAATACTAAGCAGATAAAGACAATGATCACTGGAGGATGACTGGGTGACCTTCTTTTGCACAATGAGAAGTGATGCAGCAGAAAGGATAGGAAAAACTGCAATATACTTGTGTTTGGAAAGCCACGAGGGCAGTGCAGCCCACGATAAGGAGGGACAGCTGCGATGTGGTGCCTTCCTATTGCTGATTGACGTCAATATGGCTCACGTCCATATTGGGGACTTTAGACTAAGGAAGTGTACTGGAGAGAGGAAGACACACAACTAGAGTGCAAAACAGAGAGATCTACCTCTGGAGAACTACAGGAGTATGCCTAGAGATCAGTGGCAGAATGCTGGTGGAACAGATTAACTTAGGCAAATGCAGACACCATTCTACCATAAGCAACCAGGCAATCAGGGCCAGAGGATGAAATACTTTGCACCCCCATCCTGCCCCCAAGAGAGCTGCTTGACAATGGACAATCCTAGGGATTTCTGGCCTGGGGCGTGTTTAAGATGATGATTACTGGCATGAGTCTGTGACTCCTAAATATGGGGGACTGGACCCCAACCTGGTGGGTAAGGACAGGTTAGAGTATCTTGAAGTGAATGGAAAGAAATTCACCGGTGTCTTTACACAGAAGAAGACTCTATGGATGACTGCTATATTATGTGAAACACCTGCCCGACCCACTCCAGGGACAAAATTTGAGCATACACATAAGGTGTATGTTGCGTCTAACTGGAATTTAAAGTACCTAGATCCTGACAGCAAGTCATTGCCTTAGGGCAAGGCTCTCTATCTGAAGGTTGTAGGGAACAGACCCTGCCACGACTTTATCCCAAACATAGTTCATTCCCAGTGCTACCACCACTGTTAGAGAATTGAGAAAGATCTATAAGCAAGGCAGACTTTTATGGCTGAAATACACAAACCTTAAGGAACATATGTCTGTTATTCACCTGTGATTATAACTGGACAGTAATCTGTAGTGTGAATCCACAGCTCTCAGATCATTGTGCCGCATACCCAGAGAAAAACTACTGTTCACACATTCTACGTATCAGAGCTGAAACACAACAGAGGAGTGGGTGACAGCCTGAAGCTACTGGGAAAACTTTGTGGAGGTGACCTAGAGGAAGAGGTCCTTGTAGACTGCCCCCCACCCCCATACATTCCATTCAACATCTGAAGCACCTTAGGAGGAACTGAAATCTTGGTCCTCACTAGCTAGCAGAAACAGCTTGTCTCCCTATTGCCCCTCCTACTACCTTTACCCAAAGCCCGCCTGGAGCTCCAGCCATCCAGTGTAGAGCTAGTCTGTAAAGCAATAGACAGCCTAGGGTCCTGGGTAAATAGCTTAGGATTATATCTCACAACCCATAACTTTAACTTATAGCCATAACACTGGGAAAAGCTACTAAAGCTAAAAATGAGGTAACAGAAGCATATATTACAAATGATGGAAAAACCGATTTTAGAAAAATCTAAATCCTGTACAACTACACAATTTACTTAATGAAGAGTTTAAGGCAACAATTATAACTATAATAATCAAAATAAGAAATACAATTGACAAATAAAAGCAGAATTACAATTAGGAGAGAGAAAACCTTAAATGTAAACAATGGACTAAAACAGTTCCATAACTGAACTACAGAAATACAATAGAGGGATTTAACAGTAAGCAAGGAAAGTAGGTCACAGGATCAGAGTCTGAAATTCACAGTAGTATTGCAGAAAACATGCAAATAAAACAGCAAAAAACAAAAATAATTTAAGAATCCTTTGTGACAATATAAAGAGAAATATTTCCAACACCATAGAAGTGCCAAAGATGATATAGAAAAATATTTTATTTAGAGAAATAATAGCCAAAAATTTCTTTAACCTGGGAAAGGAAACACATCTTTATCCAAGAGGCCAACTATTACCAAACGAAAAAATTCCAACCAGACATATCCCAAGACATTCTAATTAAACTGCTAAAAACTAGTGATAAGAAAAGGGTACTAAAAGCATTTAGATAAAATAGTTGCATAGAAGGGAAGATATATTAGGATTTGATTATTTGAGGATTTTTCAGTGGAAACTTCACAGGCTAGAAGAAAATGGCAGGCAATAGGTGAAACCTTTAAAGAAAAGAACTCTCAACTGAGAATACTTTATCCAGCAAGATTGCCTTTCAGGATTCAAGGCAAGATAGAGAGCGTTACATAAAAACATAAATTAAAGGAATTCATCACCACTTGAAACTGGCCTTGAAAAAGAGTATTAAAGGAACTATTACGAAATCACAGTTTTATCTGGAAGTGACAGACACCAAAATCATACAACCTGGATGGGGAGAAGAATAAAAATGAGAACTGTCAGAATGAATTTGTTATCAAACCATTCAATAAATCGCAAGTGTAGACCATCACAAGTAAACTTCAGTATCTAACTAACTCCCTTCTCTAGTCCTAATGCTAAGTAATCACTGATTATATAGTCAGCACATGAGTGCTGGGTGATATACACCAGAGATCCAGTCACAGCTAAATGCTGACAAATAATGGCACACTCTGTCTATGATGTTTTTTTCTAGTCATTCTTATTATGCTTGCATGTTCAAACTTGAATCTAGTGACATATATGTGTGTGTGTCTCTGTGTGTATATATATATGTATGTATGTATACATATTTAAAGGCATTACTCATTCTAGCTTAGAGTGATCTCTTCTTTTTCTAAATAATCTTAGTTGAGTTGTCTTAACATTAATTTTTTCTAAAGTTTCATAGAATTACCACTTGCTTATCAATTGTGATTTTTTTGTAAGGTGGGCACAGTTCCAGCAGCAGAGAATACATTGATCTTATAGTAACCAATACATATATACTAAATTGATTCAGTATTCTCCTATGACAATAGTAGAGTGCACAATTGGAGGGATAATTGGGAATAGCATCTAAAAAGATGTCAAAAGTTAAAATTGCACACTATTACAATTCACGTAATTTTATCCTCATATTTGTATATATTTGTATGTGACCGCTAAGCAAATCTACTCGGGAAATGCCACAATGCCACTTAGAAGGCAATTCATAGCTGGTTGGGGGATAAAATGACTTCAACCATTTTAAAGAGAAAGGATTTGATGGGTTTAGTGGTTTCCTTAAGCACAATTTATTTTATGACTTCCAAAAATTTTTGCAGTTAGAAAATGATAAATGCAGCAGAGTTTCATTTTACTCCCATGTCTCTCATCATTTCATCAAGAAAAAAAAATCTAGGATAAATCTAAATTTAGGATAATATGTAAGAAATTGTAACTTGCCCCACAGTAGATCAGTGACCTCTATGTCAGCTAAGATAAGAAATATAGAACACAGGCTGTTCCAGTCCAAATTAAAGAAGTCCTGTTTCATGGAAAGGTTACAAAGAGGCATTCTATTGAGTGTACAGGTTTTTAAATGAGACTTTACCCCTCATCCTTCTTGCTTTTTTCCTCATTGATTTTTTTTTTTTTAATACCAGAAATGCTTTCAAACTTCTCCCAGAAAATGAGTTTCTCTATGGGACCACAAAGTTCCTTTGAGTACCATACATAAGGTATTTGACAAAGACAAAGTCAGTGGTCTCAGAAGCATGTTTTAAATCGGATATATATGTATTTGCTTTTTCCCAGTCTTTTTTATTGTAATGTTTCTGTGCTTCCACAGACCTTTCTCAAAATTTAAATAATGCCAAAACAGATTTCATTCAAAGTGAGCTAGATTTTTTAAGGACACTAGGACCACGGGTGCTAATTGATATAAATCTTGATAAACCTCATTTCAGCAAAAATCTTGATTTCTTTTACACATTTGTATTACCCCATCTCCTTTTGTGATAACTGATGAGTGGTCTGCTGCTCTTTCTCTATTTATACTCATTCCCTTAGAAACCTCTATCACTTCCAGAGCTTTGCTCTCACTTTTATAGGTCTCCAAATCCTTCATCAACATTGGCTTTCTTCAATACTCCAGACACATAACTTTATTTGCCTAGTAGGCATTTCTTTTTTTTTTAAGATTGATTTTTGTTTATTGATGCATACACGATCTGGGGTGTAGGCGAGAGACAGAGTGGGGAGCAGAACAGGCAGATTGACTGAAACACACTGCTGAGGGGAGCAGCGGGCAAGACAGGAGAGGTCTGCTGTGCCATGTGGGTCAGCTCCCTGACTGAGGATTGAACTCATGACGCAGTGGGTGGCAACAGCTTGATAGCACTGAGACTTTAATCCTTGCACCACAAGGGAGGCCCTGGCATTTCTTCTAATTCTTTTCATAGTTTCAATATCAAATGTCCAGAATTAAAGTCAATATTGTATCTACCAGTCTTAACTCCCTTTTTTCCCCCAAATTAATATTGATAATATTTAGTTGTGTTATGGATCAAGATGGTGATAATGGGAGAAAAGGCATACTGAAGTCAGTCCAATGTAATCAATCTGGAGTGCAATGAACAATCAAAGTTCTAAAGATGTCCAACTTATATATTGATCTGTGCCAGGAACATATCCATTCTCTTTATTTGACTAGGCAGTTGGTAATATACTTCCTCGGTGACATCACCCTCTTCTCTCCTTTTATCTGAACCCACACGTCACTTGTGGTTTCAACCATCACTTAGTCTTCTAGACGATAACATTTTCAGTAAGGAAGGTCAAGAATTTATCAGATGATGTTTTCAGCTGAATGAAACATCGTATGAATATCTGATGAACTAAATTTTCTATCACATCTACAAAATGCCTGAGAACTGGAGTACACTGTCCCTCTGACTTGTTTTTTCATTTATGTAGAAAAATACACAGCATTCTCTCACAGAACTAGACTAGTAGAAAATATTCTTCCAAGGCATATTCCAATTCAATTCCTTCATGATCAATGATGAAAAAGGAAGAATAGGCAATATATTTTATTGTGGCTTTAAATTAAAATAATGGTAATTACATTTCTGTTAATTTGTCTGAACCTGATAGACACCAGAAAGAGATAATAAAATCTGTATAGTTGTATTGTTCAGCAGGTAGAGCTTTAATCCTAACTCCAACAAGATGGTAGAAGCACTACCTACTTGAAGAATTTCTGAAGACAAGTCATCTAACTGTGAATACATGATTTCTTTATGTCTGTAACAAGGCTATAATGCTCAGCTTTTCATCAGGTGTAAAAAGATATTTAAAAAAAGGGGTAGCTATGATTTTCTGAGGTAATTGGTAGTTAAGAGTTTCATTTCTATAATGAGTAATGATGTTGAGCATATTTTCTAGTAATTATTCACCATGTGTTCCTTTGTAGTGTCTTTTACTATCCTTTATCCATTGTTTACATTCTCTACTTAATTTGAATACAAATACAGGGTCAGGTATGTGATTTGTAATTATTTCTCCAAATCTGTGGTTGATTTTTGAAAAGCAGTTCTTTTATTTTTAATTTTGATAAAGTCCAACTCATCATTTCCCCCCTTGTTTTGGTATTATATAGAAGAAAAGATTGCCAGACTCAAGTTTAAAAGAATCTTCTCTTTTCTTTTACATGTTTTATATTTAGGTCTATGACTCATTTTAATGTAATTTTATATGTGATGTGTGATTTCATAGTCAGAACTTCTAATATTGTACCCTAGCTATTCTACTTTATGTGCTAACATGATGAGCAAATCTAGGGAGTTTGGGAACATGGAAAGTTAAGAAAATTTTATGACAAAATCATTATAAAAAAGCTCTGTAATATGCCTGACTATTGATTATTGTTGGATCCAGTAAAATTAGTGCTAACATTCAGACTGGATAAAACATAGCTCGACAAGAAAAAAAAAAACAAACAGGAAAAACTATGTCAGCAATTTTAGTGATCTTATCAATAATAAACCATTTCATGTACCAAATACATTAATTTTCTGCAGCTTTAGCGTATTACATGGGGCAATTCCCAGTTTGTTTTCATTTTCTTTTCTGACTTTATCAACATGACTCTTCATGAACTTTAAATTTCATTCATTCTGTGGACTCACAATTTTGCTTTAACATATTGTACTTTTCTTCAAACTCCAAATAGTGAATGATACAGGCTGATGTCTTCTCTTCTAACTCAAAATTTCTAATCATCCAAGATCAGATTTTACCCCATTGAGAATACTTCTGTCTTCTGAGAAGCCACTCATCTCTGGACATAATGAGTTTATACTTCTCTACTTCTGGCATTTTGAGCGCACCTCTGTTACAGCCCTGTAGGCAACTGGTTGGTTTCCATATGGCACACTAGCTTGTGAACACTCTTCAAGTAGAGAGGCCATATACTGAGCTTCCCTCTTTAAAAGAGAATACGATAGGGCTTCCCTGGTGGAGCAGCGGTTGAGCGCTGCCCTGTGGAGCTGTCAGCAGAGTGCAATGCGAGTTTGACGCCCACCCAGGGAGAATCCCACATGGTGCGGCAGACCTCTCCTGCCTCGCCCGCTGCTCCCCTCAGCAGTGTATTTCTGATCTGCCTGTTCTGCGCCCCACTCTGTCTCTGGTGAACCCTCTTGCCGCCCCACACCTCTGGCCTCTAACCCCAGCTTGTATGTATAAGTAAATAAATCTTTTTTAAAAAAGAGAGAGAATATGACAGACTACAGCTCATTAAGGAAAAGAACAAGGATAATGAGATATAGAAACTCAGTTTATGAACAACAGAATGGGTAGAAGAACTATGTAGAGAATTTGGCGGAGGGGCTAACTGAAGGACTGTCTGGAGAAATAGGATCAGATTGCATAGATTCAGACACAAGTCTTGAAAATATTAGATGTGAAATATTTCAGGTCACTACAATGGGGAGTTTGTTTTTATACAGTTAAAGTTGCCTGAAGCAGTAATCTATTTTCAGAACTTATTTCTCTTAGAGTTTGTTCAGTATATGTTCTATAACTATTTGGCAGAAATATTACAAATGAATTAAAACATTTAGTGAGCCTAGATGAAAGTCCACATATACAAATCTGTGACTATTTAAACTAAAATCCTGAACTCTTTATTCAGATCTTATCCAAGACACATAGATGTTACATAAATATCCCTTCCCTCCCCTCCTCTTCCTTCCACTCCCAGATCTTGCTCCCCTCTCCCTTGTTTCCCATTATATCCTATTTTGCTGCTGTTACCAGCCTTAAAGAAAATAACTCCAGCAATTAAAGCAGTTTAGCTTAATGGGCATTTCTGCATCCAATTTTCTTTTCTAATTTATTATTTATACCAAAGAGATGTTT
The DNA here is from genome assembly GCA_004024925.1 of Scalopus aquaticus. Classification (NCBI taxonomy): domain Eukaryota; kingdom Metazoa; phylum Chordata; class Mammalia; order Eulipotyphla; family Talpidae; genus Scalopus; species Scalopus aquaticus. The sequence goes on from PVIJ01000330.1 coordinate 101,107, forward strand.
TGAAGACTTCTGAAACATTACTCCCTGTTCCCAAACCTTTGATGATTATTTTTTCCCTGTAGAATGATAGTCACGACTAAAAGTTATTGAACGTGTACTAATTGCTTCCACCATCCATCGTCTCATTCATCTCATTTAACCTTCACAGCATTCCTATGAGATATTAGCGATATCCTTATTTTACACCCGGGGAAACTTGTCCAAGGTCATTTAACAAGCAAGTGATAAAGATAGGAATCAATTCTGGTCTGATTCCAAAACCAAACTGTTAAAGATTCCTTATATTCTTTCCAAAGCATTTATTCTAGCCTTCAAAAGCTGTATTTTGTTCAAACCATATATCCACTCCTATTTCCCACTGGTTATTGTCCTGTATTAACTTAATTTAGTTATGTCAATCTGTTCATTTTTGCCCAAATATTTATCATATATTCTTCATATAATAGGATAAATTTAACTTTTCTGAACTTTAGTTTCCTCTTCTGTAAAATAAGTACATTACTACTATTTACTTTATAGACTATCATGAGGGTAAGTTGAAGAAACATTGTATAAATTCATTCTATGCATCAAGAACACAGTAAGATTTCAGTAAATGATTAGCTGTTCTTATCCTTAAAATTATTATTGTTAAAATCTCGATAACAATTCAAAAATGGAAAATGTATGTAAAGTACATTTTAGAAATAATTAAAAAGCACCACTAATTCACCCTTGAACCTGGTAGGTATTCACTAATACTTTCACTATGAAAGGGATCCTCTGAAAGCAGATCCCTGAGTCACTATTAGCCATTCCCTTGCACAGATGCTTTCTACAAAAAAATTCATTGAGTAGCATTCATTGAAATTAGCTACATTAAAGTAAATTCTTACTATGATTATTGCCTAATGTAGAGTTAGCTTGACTTGTGATGTATTCACAATATTATGTATTGAAACTTAACCAAAAGTCAATTTCTGGGCATTTTGTCATTTCCCCAATTTTAAGACATACTAAGATACAATTGATGACTCTAAATATTATGAAAATAAATAATACATTGAGAAAATTAGAAAAATATTTAATAAACACTTTTAGAATTAAAATGTATAACAGAGAAATTATCTTGATTTTAAATACCGTTTTATTTAAAGAAATCTAGTACTGGGGTTAAAATGAAAGAGAAAAATAGTAACTTTTAGTAGAAGCTTTAGATTTTTGGAGCTTTTATATTTTATCTTTTGTGAAGCTTAAAGCAGGAAATGTCAACTTACAAATAATGGGAAACAAAGATATAGCAAGTAGTTTACACAATGCAATGGAGTAAGATGTTGAGATAAAATTGACTGGAGATTGAAATGCAAAGGATCAAAAACAGAAAGATTCAAGCCTCATAAAGCGCAATCAGCATACTGTCAAATTTCACTGAAATCTCAATGTAGCTTGTAGATTGATGGATGCTGCTAATGATATATCAATGGAAATGTCTATGGCAATGCTGAATATGTTTTTATCAGCGTAAGAAAGGATGTCTATAAGATTGATATAAGTATCTTGTGGCCTTTTCTCATTGTTCATAAGTACTCTTGAACATCAATTACAGGGCCCATACACGCTTTATTTGCTTTGTGACTTTTATTTGGAAATGGTATGTGAACATGATTTACTCACTTTTTTTCCTATTTGATATGCTTGTTGTTTTAAACTGCATTACAATTGGTGTGCATGTGTGTATACATGGATGTGTGTGTTTATGTATGTGATATGTCTATGTGTACACATAAATTTCCCCCTCTTATTGGAAACATTGCCTGCAATTTTTAGTTTCCACCCAAGTTACAGGACAGTCTTTGGTCCGATATATGCAAACCATATTTTTAGTAACAAAAGAGAGACTCAGGTTACTCCTTACTTACAAAGGAGAGACTTAGGTTACTCATGTGCTACATGGAAAAGACCATTAGTAAGATATGTCATACATGTGCTCTAGAATATGATATGCAGACCTGAACAGTAGACTAAGAAACAAGATAAAACATTTTCAATTTCTTGTTTTTTAAATTCATGCTCATAAAATATAAAAGCTTTCTGTATTGGAGGAAATCTTTATTTAAAGCAATACTTGATCTTATCAAAATCTTTCAGCAATCTGAGCATAGATGCATAGGATTTCACGGATTTATAAATCTAATTGGTGGACAGAGTCAATTCAAAGAAACATTTTTCATAAGCTATTTCCATTTAAACCGGCATTAAATTTATCCAGTAGGAACTATTTAAATGGGTGAAATAAGGTCGTTTTTTTTTTTTTTAACTCTTTATACTTAAGTGATGTGTACATGACATAAAATACTTAAATGTGTTTTTGAGTTTGGTGAAAGAAACTATAGGAAATAAATTATCTATTTGTTCTGACTTTCTAATGCAAAACAGGGTGTTTTCCTTGTTCTTAGAATGGACTATATAACTCTGTAAGAGATATAATTTCCTTATAGGTATTTAGTATTAGGTGAAAATATTTCATTAAAAATAAGTGCTGTTTGATAAATATTTTAGCATATTCATTAGTTGGCTTACATATTATAGAAAAAGTTCAAAATAACAGAGGATAAATTGCATTTAAAATATTTGAAGTTTGTTCAATTAATCTACACATTTTTAATTAAATCGTGTGAATTGAATAAGGTGCAATAGATAACTGAAGATATTCTTCAAGAGAAATTAAAATTAATATAAATCACACACTGGTTTATTTCATCAAACAACAGGTTTAATTTCACTTTTACCACACTAAATTAAATATATAAAATGTGAAAATTAGGTAGAATACAGAAAAATTCTTCCAAATAATTCATGGAAGGCTGTAATTGGACTGTATTTCAATACCAAATTACCAATAATGTATTTTTAAATGAATCTGACACAAATCCATTGACAAAATTTGACTCATTTTTTTTAAAGATTTATTTATTTATGCATACAAACTGGGGTACAGGCCAGAGGCATGGGGTGGAGAGAGGGTTCACCAGAGGCAGAGTGGAGAGCAGAACAGGCAGATGGATGGAAATACACTGCTGAGGGGAGCAGCAGGCGAGGCAGGAGAGGTCTGCTGTGCCATGTGGGAATCTCCCTGGCTGGGCGTCGAACTCGTGTCACCCGCTGCCAACAGCTCCACAGCACAGCGCCTAACCGCTGCACCCCCAAGGAGGTCCCAAAATTTGACTCATTTTTAACCACAATCATCTTATCTAGATTGTGTCTCTATAATGGTCACTAAGATTTGATGCACCCTTTAGCTAAGAGGCACATTTGGAATCCGTTTAGGGAGTTTCAATAGAAAGCATTTGAATTCATACTCATAAAGGCAGTAATGCCTTGTTAAAACTCCACCTATTCAATGTAAGGAGAATAAATGAAACATAACAACCAAACCATTAGTATATGTGTGTATATAACTAAAACTAATTTTTTATAGTGCATTTTTGCTGGTGTCATATATGTTCAATTTTTACATTTCTTAAAAAGTTATTTTACCTTATTTTGTGAAAAACATTTTTACTGGATAAAAATTCAAGGTTTGAAGTTATCTTTGTTTTCTAAAGCAATCACTAATTTAAAATAAATATTAGCAATTGTTGTCTTTAGTCATTTGTTTATTGTAACTATTGAGATTTTCATTTTTTTTCAGAGCTTATTTTTCATAAGCCTTCTAATTAATTTTCCTCTTTTCTTTCCTTATTAGACTCCTTTCATAAATGTTTGTCTCATCTCAATTTCTTTGAAAGTGCTATCTAAATTATTTTCCCATGTTATACTCAAAATATTCCATTATTATTATTATTATACTTTATTATTATTATTATTATCATCATTATTATTATACTGCTGCTGCTGCTTATGGAGATATTCACTGGGAATGAATGCCCATGGGGAATGATTTGGGACTTAATTATTCAGGAATCACACTAGGCTTACAATTTTCTTCCTTTATAGCACATTAGTATTACTCCAATGTTTTTTGGTTTGCCAGTCTCTCAAGACAAGTTTGTGATCATTATCATCTTTGCTTCAGTGTACACAATTATGCTCTCTCTCTGGCCTTTTCCCTATTTTTTTAAAGTAATTTGATTATAATATGCTTTAGAATCATTGTTGTGTTTTATGGATCTAATGCTTATAGTTCTCATTAAAATAGAAATATGCATGCTTGATATGGTGACTTAGGTAACAGAAGATTTTTAGTATTTTTAGTCTTTATCCTTTCCATGCTTTATTTTGGGTAGTTTCTAGTATTATATCTTGAAGTGCACTGATCTTTCTCTTCTTTAGCATCTCATCTGCTGGCAAGGTAATACCTTACAGTGAAATGTTCATCTCAGACCTGCAATTTTTCATCTCTAAAATTTTCATTTAGTTGAGTTTTGTTTCTATTTGTCTTCTCAATATGTCCACGCCTCCCTTTCTATAATCTGTATATTTATAATAACTATTTCAAAGTTTTTTGGTCTGAAAATAAGGGAAATGGTAGCTTAGGAATTTCTACCTCTAGTACCCCTACCAACACCCCCCCACAAGGACAAATACATGCACATGAAATATCTTCACAGGAGCCAAGGACTCCAGCAGGAATTATAGAATTAAGTAAAGAGGAAACAAAAAGGACTAGTTGAGGAGGGCAAGATAGATAGATTTATAGTACCTCTGAAGTGGGGCAAATTTGAGGGGCTGGGGAATGACCTGATCGGTGAGTTCACACACAAGTGTTTCACAATTCAGGATACAGCCCAAAGCATGAAAGTGTTTATTTACACAGGGAGTGAGGAAAGGAGAGTATGAGGAGAGAGTGGGAAAATAAAGTTGATTGGTGGCCAGTGTCATTTGTCCTGCCCCAGAGAGTCCCCACTTGACTGAGGCTGAGCTTCAGGCAGGATCCCATGTGAAGAGCAAGAGCCATCCAAAAGCGACCCAAGCCCCAGGCAGCAAGCAGGAGCTGACTAAAAAGCCTCCAGTCACAGCTGGGAGGTACTGAATTAACCGGTCTGCCCTGTTCTGCCCCTTTGTCTCAGCATCCACTCAGGATGTCAGGGGATAGAGCTCTCTCACCCATGGATCGCTTACACCCCCAATGCCCACGGCCCAATCTCAGGAAATCTGACAATGGGAGACAATTATCCATGGGAGCAGGAGTATAAAGTGAGGTCTGATTAATCACAGAGCCCAGAGCTGTCCTGCTCAGCCCTAGGCTGATGCCTACTCCAACATACTTCCTCTGGGCACCAACAAATTCAGGCGCTCACCACACGGGTGTCTGCAGGCTTTGGCGACTGTGCAGCGTGCAAGGCTCCAGGTAGGCAACTTCAAGGTAGGGCTCCCTGGGAGCTCCTGGAAAATCATGCCCCCCTCTCATCCTGACTCCTCTTGGCTCCAGGGACCCTAGAAAAATCCCACCCGTGGGACCCTGTGAATCAAGAAACTGGCTCACCCTGGCACCTCCCTACTCCAGACCCACCCTGCAACATCTCACCTCCCCTACTCCAGTGGCTCTAGTGATGTCCTTGGCACCAGGACTTGGCAGGCCCACACAAACCCATAGGCAGCTGCTATGGCACCAAGTCCAGCCAGTTCAGGATCCCAACTATCCCAGCTGCCGCCCTGCTCCCATGGCCCTACACATCTCCTGTGGAGGCAGCAACTTTCAAAACACCAGGCTTTGGTCAGCTCCTGGGACCCCCACAGACCCCCCTCACGCTGGTGGCTGCTGGCTCCAGTAGCCTAAGTAGTTCCCTCGGTCTCTGGCAGTTCCATGGTTCTGGGCTGCCAGTGGGCGCCCGTGAAACCAGACTCCAATTCACCCAGTACTGGGACACCAGAGGACCCAGGGAGCTTCCATGATTGCAGAAGGCTTCGTTGGCTTCGGAGTTTCAGAGGGTCCGGGTGAATGCAGGATCGTGGCCCACTTCTGGCCAATTCCAGCATCCCTGAGAGGCTTAGTGGCCAAAGGGTCTAGACTGATAAAGCACTTTTATGAGCCTGGGAGGATCCACTTTAGCACCTGTTGATTTCCATGGCCCCGTAGGGTTCTGGCGATCCGAAGCTGCTGACCACCATTGCCGTAGTACTGGAGGCTCCTATAGCTCAGGTTCTGGGCGGGTTCCCATGAGTCCCTGCTCCAGGTTACTAACAGTAAGCCATATGAAAAACCTCGGATAATAAAACAAGCCTGATTCAGCAATCCTATTTTGGGGTCTATATCCAAAGGAAATGAAAATAGTATGTCTAAGAGAAGTCTGCGATCTATTTTTCACTGCAGGGTTATTAACAATGGAAATAACCTAAGAGTGCAAAGGATGAGTGGATAGAGAAGAGATGGTATATGTACCACACAAAGGAATATTATTCAGCCATTAAAGGAAGGAAATTCTGTCATTTATGACAGCATGGATGAATGTGAGGGCATTATGCTGTGTGAAATGTCAGACAGAGAAAGACAAATACTGCCTGATATCATTCATATGGGGACTGTAAAGAAGCTAAACATGCAGAAATAGGGACTAGAATGGTGATTGGCAGGGGTTGGGCTGTGAAGGAAATGGGGTGATAGTGATAAAAAACATATAAATTCCTAGCAATAAGATAAACAAGATCCGTGGCTCTAGGGCAACTATAATTAAGAATACTGTATTATATACTTCACATTTGGTAAATGATTAAAAGAATAGTTCTTAAATGTTATCACCACATACACACACACACACACACACACACACACACACACACACACTAGTAATTTTGTGACGGAATGGAGATATTGATTAGCCTAGTTGTGTTGATATTTTGGCAATAGATATGTGCATCTAATCACCTATTGTACACTTTCATCTTAGATGTTAATTACATTTCAATATAGGTTGAAAAATAAAATTCTTGTCTGTTAATGTCATCATTGTTCTTTTTGTGTTTGTTTCTGTAGACTGATACTTGTCCTACTATAGGTCACTTTTTTCTTCTTCACACATCTTACACTTTTTTAAAAAAAAAGATTGGATTCTAGATATTTTAAGTTTTATATTGTTGAGTGCCAATTTTAGTCATTCTTTAAAGATTATTGGACTTTTTTTCTTGGCAGGCAGTTAAGTCACTTGCAGATGAAATTGATTCTTTTGAGACTTGTACAGTTTCATTTGCACAGGTTTAGAGTAGCCATGGTTTTCAGAGATACCCCAGAGCATGAAGCATCCCCAGAAAATTTATTTATGTAGTCCCTGCCTACATAAGCAAGTCAATACAGTTATGTTTTGCAAAATTAGTAGGTCTATTAGATGTAGTGTTAATCAATGCAAATTAGAACAGTATCTAGAGAAGAGGTTCTTAAGTGTTCCAGGTTTGTAATCGGGGCACATTAAGGATCTTCACCGAGTATGGGGACCTTCTCTTTCTTTTTGGATCTAAGAATCATTTCTTTTTTTTCTGGTTAATTTCCCATCTCCCATCATGAATAAACTGTTACAATACTGGTGGAGAATTGTGCAGTCTTAAGGCATTTCCGTAAGTGCGAGTGCCAGAACTCTGGTGGGGGGGGGGGTCAGATCCAGATCACATACATGGGAAAGTTCTGAGAGCCCTGAAGGGAGAAAAGAGGACTGGGGTTCACAGAAGCTCTAGTGAGGAACCCAGAGTACCCCACTCATGTCACTCTTAACTTCTACTCTTTGCAGGCAATGGCGAGGACCTTCTTTTAAAGGCAAAATCATGGGAGCATCTTAAGGTATGGCTCTCAGGGAAGGGCTGCCCAGACCTAATAACAGCAGTCTTTTTACTGTAGTAGAGTTTCTAATTTTTAGTAGGATAATGCTTTGTGGGGGCTTGGGGTGGGGGTGGGGGTTCCCATGTTCTGTAGAATATCTATGCTTTACTTCTCTCTCCCCCAATATGACAACTGGAAAGTTTCCAGACATTATCATATGTCTTTTGGGAAAGTAAAATCATCCCTGATTGAGAAACAAAGTTTTAGGGTTTGTTTAGTTCTTCTAGTAAAGTATGACTGGTCAAGTGTTTCTACAGAATCCTCTGAGCATTAAGAGTTCTTTCCTTTTTATTGCCCAGAACTTTCTGCCTTCCAGCACTTTATTAGCTCTGGAAATTACATTTCTTAAAGTTCCCTGAAAATTCTTTTTCAGTTAACCTTGTAAAGTTTGCACCAATGCATTTGTGACTTAATATTAAGCAGCAAATTCAAGAAAAACTTTTACAGATTTCCCCAGATCCTGTGTAGCTAGCTTCCTTATTTCTGTTAATTCGCCCTGCAAATTTCAATATCTCCTCATTTCTGCTAGAATTGCACTCATGTCTTATGATAGCTCTTCTTGCCAAGGAATATCTAGGTGGAAAAGCAGGGCGATGTAGGGCACACCTCATTATCTCAGAGTCATAATGTCTCCTTGACCGCTGACCAATATTGGAAAATAGTTGCTCTGTATCTCTGTACAGTTTTCTAGTTGTTTATGTGTAGGGGAAATTCGGTTCTAGTTACCTCATAATAGCTGAAAGAAGAAGACTCCCTCTACCACTTTCTTTTTAAGATAAACTTCTTGATCAGGCTTTTAAGTATTTCATTGTTTATTTCCTTACTTCCTACTTTCACCTCAGTCTAATACACTCTCCAATTTCATTACTCTGCTGAATGTTTTTTTTTCCCGTGATTAAGTAACTTATGTATGAACAAAGCCACTTCAAATGTTTTTTTCTTCTCAATTCATCTGACCTCTCAAAAAGCTTCAACATATTTGATTATCATCTCCCTTACTGGAAAACAAAAACAAAGGCAAAATTGAACAAAAACAAACCTTCCTTTCCTTTATATTCCTGACACTCAATATCCTAGATTTTCTGCTACTTTGTTGACCACATCTTTGAGTTCTCTTCTCCATCCAGCTATTTGTTACCTCATAGTGTGACCCTAGACTCCTGAAACTAAGCTCTAGACCAGAAGATTAATTTGCTAACTTGCCATTTCCACTATGAAATCTAAAGGAATATCAAATGTGATATGTTAGATAAAACACTTTATTTCACTTGCTCTAAAACATGTCCTTCCTGAGTTCCCTCGCTCAACAAATGATACCATCACTCACCTAACTGTGCCAAAAAAAATCCATCCTTGACAACTTCCTCACCTTCACTCCCATGCCATCCATCACTGAGTACTGTCAGTCTACTGAATCAATTGGCACTCCTAAATATCCTATAAATTCATCAACTTCTCCCCCTCCCCAACATCTGATTAAATTAGCTTTATATCTTCTAGTCTATTGCAATACCTTACTAACTGATATCTCTTTGCATTGGCTACTATGTAACATCTTCTGCCCTGCAGCTAGAATGGGACCTCGAAATGCAATCTATCACTGTTGTTTAAATGGATTGCTTAGTATCCAAATGCTTTTAGAATAAAAACTAAAGTCTTTAATATGGCACACACAAACCTGCTGTATCTCTCTCCTCATCTACTTGCATTCTAATCATATTGGACTGCTTTTCAGTCCCTTGACCTGAGTACTTTAACAACTTTTATATCCACAGGTTTGCATACAATGACTCATTTTTTTAGAGCACATAACCACTTTAAAACAACCTCACCCTCCCGCTCCACAATAAATATACACAAAATGTATTGTTTCCTCCTCCGCAGTTTTCAGGTTAAGTGCTATTTCCTAAAAATGTTTTCTTGAACAGTCAATTCCTCATTGAAACTCTACATATTCTATCTCTGATTGTGAGTGAGAATTTATGTTTGTCCCTGTAACTATACAATAAACTCTAAGAAAACAGCATCCGGGTCCTATTTTAGACATTTTCTCATAATTTGCACATAGTACATATGCAATTTGCTGACTGGATGAACTCATGAGAATGACTGAGGTCATCTTAGTTGACAACAGTGGAAGTCAAAGCCAAAAAAAGATACGAGATTATCCAGGTATCTATTTTAGAAGTGAATCATGTAATGACATATATTTAAAAAACTTTTAATGCTTTCTGTGGAATTAATCTGAAGTTTCTGTGCATGTTATTTGTCAAGATTGTGCTTCTACTAAAGAATAGGAGGAAGAATTGCTTTAACACTCTGCTACTCAACACAAACCTTCAACTTCAGTTCCTGGGGCTCATCTAACTTGCATTTAAGGAGTCAACACTAGGGCCTCCCTGGTGGCGCAGCGGTTGAGTGCTGTGCTGTGGAGCTGTGGGCAGTGAGTTCGATACTCAACCAGGAGAATCCCACATGGTGTGGCGGACCTCTCTTGCCTCGCCCGCTGCTCCCCTCAGCAGTGTATTCCTGATCTGCCTGTTCTGCTCCCCACTCTTTCTCTGGTGAACCCTCTCACTGCCCTACATCTCTGGCCTGTACCCCAGCTTGTATGTATAAATAAATAAATCTTAAAAAAAAAAAAGGAGTCAACACTAACTCTTTAACTTCGCCCTTTTCTTCACCGTTGCTAGAAAGAGTTTGCCACCTGATTTGTTATCTTTCACTCTTTTTCCTCTCTCATTCTATCAGTTTGTCCCACCCCCTGATGTTTTTATACCTCAGCATGGTCAGACAGTTTCATGATAACTTTGCTATAAATCTTTAAGTCACTTTAAAACAGAATATCTACCAGTCCTGCTTTGCGAAGACCCAACTTTCTCTATTCCTCCCATCTCATTGATAGGCAAATATAAAGATTGTGCATAATGACAATTATGTTTATTATACTATGTTCTTGAAAGTAACTCAATAATACTTTTATTTATCTCATGTTGCTTATGACCAATATGAGGAATTAGTTGTATTCCCTGTGTCAGCCCTTCCAAGGCTATTTTATGTTATTCAAAGCTACATTTACTCGAATCGCTACCTCTTATTTTAGGGACCAGACTTGTCCTTTATTCCACTGAGGCCCTCCATCACAAAGGATTAAATTTGGATTACTTTTACCCCTGTTTTCCTATAATATCACAAATGTTCTATTTTTCTATTATTTTATTTTTGAGAACAGACTTCATGTTTTCCAAAGTTAATCTATCTCTATCTGACATTTTTTCCTATTCTTTTGTGAATCTTTATAGTTAGCTCCCCATTATTCATTTATCACATGTATGTCTCTACGCATATGTATGTTCATATGAATGCATATCTATATGTATGTATTTATTTTAAAGATTTTTTTTTAATTTATGCATACAAGAATTGGGGTGTAGGCCAGAGGTGTAGGGGGATGAGAGAATTCACCAGAGACGGAGTGGGGAGCAGAACAGGCGGACTGACTGAAATACATTGCTGAGGGGAGCAGCAGGCGAGACTGGAGGCTGCGCCATGTGGGTCCCTGGCCGGGATCAAACTCATGTTGCAGTAGCTGCCAATAGCTTGATAGTGCTGACTTTAACCACTGAGCCACCAAAGAAGCCCATATTCATATGTATTTAAACAAATATATGTACATATAAGCATTCACATATATGCTATTATAGTTATCCCACACTGAGCTCCTAAGCCTGTGTTATCTTACTTTTGCCTCTAAATCCTACTAAAATTGCTCTTAAAAGTTCCCAGTGACCAACCAGTTGTTATATCCTTTCCTCAGAAATCACTCTTGTGAAATTCCTAGTGGCATTTGGAAGTGATGACTAACTTCTTCATAAAAATATTTGCTTTTATCTGTATCACCCTTCATTCTGTTCCAAAGCCTTTTATTCCTCATTATTGGATCTCATTCTCTTGAGATATCTTTGACTTCTTCTTCTCATATAGGCAGTCAGTAAATCCTGGTGATCTAACTTCCATGTATCATTTATACATGCTACCCACACTCCAAATTCATTGTTTTAAGCTCTCATTATCCATCTCGGTGTACAAGTAACTTTGTAATTGATTCTCTTACTTAATTCATCCTAGATCACAAATCAAATCAATCTTTCTAAAATGTAGTTTCAATATAACATTTCTGCTGCTCAGAAAAGAAAAAAATAATGTTCATTAACATTTTCCCCTTGTCACTAATAAAAATATGGACTCTTCATCCTGGTGTGTAAAACTTCAAGTGAATGTTCCTTTCTTATTTATCCTTATCCCATTATGCATGCCCTTTGCTTCCAGTTATACTACTCCCAGGTCTGTGGACACGCTCTGCCATATGCCATCCTCATCAATCTCAGCCTTTAAGGTTCATCTTCAGAAGTGTCAGTAAATCCATTTTATCACTGAACTACACAACCTGCATGGCAAAAATTAATAACTCCTCCTCCCTTTAGTATTCTGGACTTTTCTTTGTAGCAGTATTTACAACTCTGTATTGAATTATTACATAATTATCTATCTTCCTAACTAAACTGTAAGGATTTGAAGGCTTAAACTAATATTTACTCATCTTTATATTTCAATTACTATCCAGCTCAACAGCTGTCACAAAGAAGGCATCTCATAAATATTTTTTAAATGAATGGAGTTAAAACCCTTGGGTGTAGTATTTTACCTTACTTCTAATCTCTTGTGCTTATAATCGGAAAGTTAAAAATGACAATTTTTTGCTGGTATATATCTAAGAAAATAATACTAAAATATTTGATGAGCATTCTACCTATTCTTTTGAACATGATAATTATTATAGTAAGATTTTAAAGTAACTACTGTTCTTACTGTTTCAAATATACTTAGTTATTGAATCTTAATAATACCCTGTGGAAGCAATAGTATCATCTTTATTGCAAATTAAGAATGTGAGGTACAGTGACATTAAAGGACTTATACATGATGGCAAAGTTGAAAAGTAATGAATTCAGGATTTAAGCAAATTTTAATATTAATGCATTTATCTTGAGTCCATGTCTTTTCCTCTTACTAAACAATTTAGAATGAAATAACATTTTTCATTGGTAAAATAGATCCATCCTCAGAACTATTTTCTTACCATTGAAATGTTCATATTAAATCAATTAATTTTGAAAGTACTTCACCAGAATATGTGGGTCAGTAACACCTTCCTTTAATTGTATCTTTCTTTGCTTGATTAAATCATAAAGTTAAAGCCAGATGAATTAACAAATTTTACAGCACCAATTATAAAACAAATGCTAATTGTGAAAAAATAATGCCTTTCATTAAAATGTGTCATTTTTCTATTTACGTTTATATTATGCACATACAGACTACTTTATAAGCATTCGTTTTGAGAATACACATGTAGGAAACTGAGGATTGCTTGTATTTGTTACTGTGTAACTTTGTCTTTTAATCTTTAATCTAGACCTCTGAATTAAGTCCTAATTATATTCTCCTTCATGTAATATTGAATTTGTAGACTTGTCTAGATCATCTTAATCTATGTGAAAGAAATTCCAAAATTCACTAAATTGGTGTCTTGGTATTGGGAAGATTCTTTAAAAATTTCTTTTGAGGTAAACATTTTTGCATTTTGTTTGCTTTTTGTTGTTGTTGTTGTTGTTTTGTTTTCGTTTAGAGGGGAGGCAGGAGGTGGGAAACTAGTCACAACATGTGAGCACCAAGTCATCCTTCACTGCCAATTTATCACCTCTGGATTAAATCCTTCCAATTACTTAAGCCTTTCTAATTGGCAATATTTTCCAAATATTTACTCATTATTCCATTCTTCTTTTGCCAATTGATTGGATCCTTTGAGAGAGCATTCTTAAGTCCGTATTTATAGAAAGGAAAGCATTTTAGAATCCATCCTAATTGCTATCTTTGGTATGCCCTCAGCTAAATTAGTTTTTTGAATATTATACAAATATGCCATACATCATCAAAAATACACCGTTTATAGGTTATATGGATGGACCACATATGTTACTCTTTTAGATCTCCCGAAGTTCACTAAAATACAACTATGGAAAAGATGAAAATCCAAAAAGATAAAAAAGGAAATAGATCGTAAATAAAAGATTTTATAAACTTTTGTACAAATAAAGGCAACTAGAGAAAAGAGGAAGGTGTAGATTATTCTCACCCTCATGTGAAAGAGAAAAAAGTTGGTTAGACTCACTAAATCACAGAGATGCTATCTAATAGATACTGTTTAAAATAGAGAGCAAGGAGAAGATAAGTGACTTAATATGAGAATTAGCCATCCTATTCATCCTACTCACAGAGTGATAGGACCCACTGCCTATATCCCCACTCTGATAAAAATAAAGATACCTGCACCCCTATGTTTACTGCAGCACTATTTATAGTAGGTAAGATATGGAAATAACCCAAATGCCCCAAAATAGAGACTGGATCAAGAAGATGTGGTATATATACACAGTAGAACACTATTCATCAATCAAAAAAGATAAAGTCCTGCCATTTGCAGCCACATGGATGGAGCTGGAAGGGATTATGCTTACTGAAATAAGCAAGAAGGAAAAGAAAAATATTGGATGGTTTCACTTGTAGGAGGAATATAGGGGAACCAAATAAGAGATCAGGAAAAATATAATAAATAAAACAAACAAAATTAAGAGGCAACTATAAATCAGAGACATTCTGTAGGGAAGGGGGAGGGAGAGGGATCAACACAAGGGAGGAAAGCGCTCAAGGGACTATGGTGATGGTGCACAGGTGAATTGATGATGAGAATTTTACAGGGACTATACCTGAGAGGAGAAAGCAGACACTGTGCAAAAATGAACAATGATGCAATAAATGAATGAATGAATAAATAAATAAAGGGCTCCCAAATGAGAGAAGCCAAGTAGTGAATGAAGGTAGAGTGCAACATATGGAGTAAAAACAGAGACAGTAGAGAAAATCCCTATATCAAACATTAACTTCAAAGGGCTACACCTTTAGTCTTCAAAAAAACCTAGCAGCCTAATATCTACTTTTTCCAGAGTTTTGGAACAACCTGACATCTGAACAGTTCCCAGTGAAAAAGCAAACTCTTTTCCCAAACACACGATAGTAAGTCTTCCTTCCTTCTCCCAGAATTTTTAATACATTATTTTTTTATGATGTCACTATTAAATATAGTAGGTAAATCAATGATTCCAAATATTTGTGTAAACTTTCCAGCATTTGTTGTTGCCTGTATTTTTAATGTGTGCCATCCTCACAGGTGTGAGGTGGTATCTCATTGTGGTTTTGATTTGCATTTCCTTGATTTTAAGTGATACTGAACATTTTTTCATGTATCTGTTGGCCATTTGCTTTTGTTCTTTGGAGAAGTGTCTTTTTAGCTCTTCTGCCCATTTTTTGACCGGATTATTGGCTTTGGTTTTGTTGAGTTATGTAAGTTCCTTGTAAATTTTTGTTATCAGTCCTTTATAGGTTGTATTGTGTGGGAAGATCTTTTCCCAGTTGGTAGGATGCCTGTTAGTTTTGGTTAATGTCTCTTTTGCTGTACAGAAGCTTTTTATTTGATGCAATCCCAACTGTTTATCTTGTCCTTCACTTCCTTTGCTTTTGGGATGTGTCTTTAAAGATTTTGCTGAGATGTATGTCGTGTAGAGTTTTGCCTATATTTTCTTCTGTAAATTTTATGGTTTCAGGTCTTACGTCCAGGTCTTTTACCCATTTTGAGTTGGCTTTTGTGCAGGGTGTGAGGTAGTAATCTAGCTTCATTTTTTTGCATGTAGCTGTCCATTTTTTCTAGCACCATTTATTGAATAGACTGTCCTTGTTCCACTGCATTTTCTTTGCTCCTTTGTCAAAGATTAGTTGTTCATAGATATGTGGCTTTAATTCTGGGTATTCTATTTGGTTCCATTGGTCTTGGCGTCTGTTTTTGTTCCAGTCCCATGCTGTTTTAATTATTACAGCTTTGTAGTATAGTTTGAAATCAGGGAGCAAAATTCCTCCATCTTCCTTTCTACAAATGCTGGAAAGGATATGGAGAAAAAGGCTCTTCTACACTGCTGGTGGGAATGCAAACTGGTCCAACTACTACGGAAAGCTGTATGGCGATTCCTCAAACTGCTCAACATGGAGCTTCCATACGACCCAGCAATCCCACTTTTGGGAATCTACCCAAAGGACACAAAAACACTAATCCAAAAGGATACATGCATCCATATGTTCATTGTGGCACTATTCACAATAGCAAAGGTATGGAAGCAACCCAGATGTCCAAAAACAGATGATTGGATCAAGAAGATGTGGTACCTATACACAATGGAATACTATTCAGCATTCAAAAAAGATAAACACATGCAATTTGCAGCGACATGGATGGAATTAGAGGGGATCATACTCAGCAAAACAAGCCAGAAAGAAAGAGAAAAATATCGAGTGATTTCACTCATAACAGGACTATAGGGAAACCAAAAAGGGGAGAGACACTGGTGGGGGGGGGAGTATAAGGGCACAAAATGGAGTAGAAAAGGGCACAAGGGACCACGGAGATGGATCACGGGTGAATTGGTGGTGTGTTACCCGAGGGTAATACAAAATGTAAAAGATGTAAATAACAATTAAAAACAAAAAAAAACCAACAAAAAAACAACAAATATTTGAGTAAACTCCTTAACATGAGCAACAGAAACAATGACCAAATAGAAAAGTGGAAATTCATAATAAATATTTCACAAAACAAAAGAAAACTTCCATTCCCTTGACCCCCCCCCACCAAAAAAAATTAAGAAAATTGATGTCTCTTATAGTTTGGAGGTATAGGAAATTATCACATACGTAGAAAATAATAATCCTGTTTATAATAACAAGAAAAACTCCTTGGAGATTTAAAATACGATGACTAAAATTTAAAAAATCCAAAAGTAAGCTTAAATGAAAAACAAAGAAACCTCTTAGAAAATAGAATGCATATACAGCAACTATAATATAATATAGTTGTACTTCCAACTTTCTATGGTTAACTGACTGTCAGGATTTCTCTGTAAACCACTTCTCCCTGTATCTGGAGACAAAAGTTTTATGAGATGTTACAGGATAAAATGTTTGAAAAAATTCTAGTCCCTGAAACTGGATATTCTTGTTTTCTCTATTCCAAAATGTTTGATGGCTTTTATGAAACAGGATCTTAATCAGAAATTCAAAAGATGGCAATGAAAGAGAGGAAGATGCTTTGATAATGGCTAGGTTGTTGCTATTTTTAACCTTTCTTGAACTGTGAGCTCTAAAAATAGTAAATTCAAAGTGAGTTTGTCAACATATTTCTTTTTTTTTTTTTTTTTTAGAGATTTATTTATTTATACATACAGCTGGGGTACAGGCCAGAGGTGTGGAGCGGTGAGAGGCTTCACCAGAGACAGAGTGGGAAGCAGAACAGGCAGATCAGAAATACACTGCTGAGGGGAGCAGCGGGCGAGGCAGGAGAGGTCTGCCACACCATGTGGGATTCTCCCCGGCTGGGGGACGAACTCGCATCGCTGCTGCTGACAGCTCCACAGCGCAGGGCTTAACCCCTGCGCCACCAGGGAGGCCCTGTCAACATATTTCTTGAGCACTTGAACCTTTTGTTATTATCTATCCTTGAATTTAAATATTTTTATTTGCAATTTAGAACATTTTAGTTACAGTATAAATTATATGGTACAACCATCAAGCAGTAAACAAAGAACTAATTTGTGTTCTTTTTGTACTTATTTGTTGACTAATAAGTTTCTCTATAAGACACCAAGTGTTTCTTATAAATACAAACCTCCTGAGGATATAAAGGTTAATTTTGAAGTAATTACAAATATTCTAGTAACATTATTAATAGTTACATTTGTGATGCAGAAGTCTTCTAAAGTACCAATGGATAACATCTGTAAATTAGTTCAGATTGTTGACATGTTTAGTATCTCTTGCATTATTATTTTCAGTTTCAGTGTGAGAAGGAATCAAATATTAAAACCATGGTCCAATGTGTGTATATCCTTATGCATCCTTTTGTGTGTATGTGTTTCCATGTGAAAGAAAGATACACATACATACACTGGGTCTTTGCATGATATTGATTTATATTCAGTCTGAACCTGAACTAAGCAAACTGTTGGGACTAGACATTTTTCAAATGATTCACAAATCATGGAGAAGAACTCTCTTTATATGAGGGACTCAGATGATTCTTGGAAGAAAATGTAATAATTTTATAAAAATAGATACAGTACTGATGTTTGATATTCAGTCAGGTCTTAACTGTTCAAATTAATTTCTCAGTCATATTACTTTACATATTAATAGTCTATCTTCAGGGGAAAGAAAAGAGTAAGTCAATAATGGTCATGGAAATTTGGCATATTTTACAACCTAGCTCATCTCTATCATAGCCCATGTTGATATATTAATAGAGATAATGTTTTTAAGTGTCGATGGGATTTCTACTTGTGATTCTAAGATTACGTCTCTTCCAAGTTTTATCAATGAGTAAGTTTCATCAAATTAGTAACAGAGAACAAACATTAATTATGAACTCATGATTTTAATTAAATATTTCCTGGGTTGTCCAACTGGCATCATAAAATAAATACAAACTGAGTGTTCTGATAATAGACACCAAACCTGCTTCTCCTGCAGTGTTCCCCATTTTAGTTGATGACAACTGCATTCTTGTAGATATCAAAATAAAAAAACCCTGAGACAAATTCAGTTTTCTCTTTTTCAATCCCATTTCTAGTATATCAGGTAATGTTCTCAACTCTAACTTAAAATTATATCCAAGAACCCAAGCTCTACAATACCCTTTGATCCATCACCTAAATCATGGCAATAACTCCTTAATGGTGATTCCCATTTGTAGTTCTGTGTTCTTCCAATCTACACTCAATCCACTAGCCAGAGTGACCTTTTAAAATTTAAGTTTGATAATATTTCTTCATTGCTCACAATTCTGCAGAATTTCAAATTCACTTTAGAGTAAAAGCCAAGACCCTTTCCTTTCACCTACAAGACCCTACATAATCATATTCCTTATTACTTCTTGGAACTCTTTTCCTATTTCTCCTTCTCTCCCTCATTGACCAAAACATTGCTGACTAGTGTTGCTATTTGAAAAACCACACAAGTATGTTCCTCTCTGAAGTTACCTTTTTCAAGTTTCTGCCCTACTTTAAAGTTGCCTCCTGCCTCCCCTTCAAACCAATAATAACTTGACATGATATAAATTTACCTCTGTATATTAATAATAATAAAAAACCAATGACATGATTTAAGTGGGAAGAAGGCAGTGACATAATTAGATTTGTCTAATAAAAAAATTAAATCTAGCTGAAAGGAAATCTAGTTTGAGAAGGAAAAGATGGGGTGGAATATGAATAAAAAGACATTTAGGCAGCAAAAAGAATGAGAAGTGTTTGAATCAATCAATTGGCAGTCATGCTGGGTAAAAACAGCTGTATTCTTAAGATGTTTAAAAACAAAATTGAGGGCCTTCCTAGTGGCACTACGGGTTAGCACAGCACTGTGGAGCTGTTGGCAGCAGCGTGAGTTCTATGCCCTGCCGGGGAGATTTCCACATGGTGCAGCAGACCTCTCCTGCCTTGCCCGCTGCTGCCTGCTGCTCCCCTCAGCAGTGTGTTTCAGTCAGTCTTCCTGTTCTGCTCCCAACTCTGTCCATGGTGAACCCTCTCACTGACTTACACCTCTGGCCTGCACCCCAGCTTGTATGCAAAAATAAAATAAAATAAAATCTTTTTTAAAAAAAGATAGAATTTGTGAGCAATGGGATATGGTGCTAAGGGGGACAAAGAAGACTCTTACAAACTACAAGTAAATTTTGGTGATTTTGTTTTAACGTACCAGATTTAGAAATTTTAACATGTTGAGTTTCTTACTGATTAAGGTGTTTTTGAAACACCTAAGACAAATATTTAGAAAGTGTTTTACAAGTACATAAAACAGGAATGCCAAAAGATGGAATGACTTGGAGGTACATATTTTTGACTCCAATTTCAAAAATTGACCAAATAGGCAATGAGAAAAATAGTAACATTTTCCAAATTCATTTACAATATGGTAAAAAGGTCCTTGTAAGAAGAGAGCCAAATAATTTATTTTACTTTCCCTGGGAAATATTTGTTTCAGATAGACTAGACATACCTGGTCTATGGAGGTGTGGGTACTAATGGCATCATTTTCTGCTTATATGTGATCTGCAGTAACTTTTGATAAAGTCGATGGAAGAGGAGAACCCAGAAAATGCAGTCTAAACTGCCTGCAGACAACATAGAGCCTGTCTTTTATACTTAAACCACAAATAAATGAATAGTCTTTGTCATATTTCCAGTTCCAATCGAGAACCAGATAAGCAAATGTATTTAGTTTTATACATTTTACAGAATTTTGTATGATACATATTCCATCAGGGTCAATTTTACTCATGGTGTTATTTCGTATTCCATCGTTAAATATGCATTTAGTCCTATAGTTTGATCAGAATGTGAAAGATTACTGGAATTTGATAAACTTTCCGAAAGTAATGAAAATCACACCAAAGTTGATAAGGAAATTGTTTCACATGTGGAGAAGCTAAGGAAGGAAACTATTCTTAAATAGTTCTCAGGGGGTGGTAAGAGAGGAGAATTTTATAAAGATATGTATGATCATCTCTCTACAACCAAGCAAACAAAAAACTGGCAATAACATCACAGAGTCAATTATATGACAATGTGATCATGACAATCTCACAATGATTTTGTTTGGGTAATAATATGACTGGAATGGACTCCATCCCCAACTAAGAGATCCTAGGAGCGGAGGATTACAACTCCTATCACGGTTAACTGTCATAACTCTTGAATTCTTGAAAGGGGGAATTGCTGGGGGAGTTGGTAGAACAGGAAGGACATGTGGGCTGCAGGGGACTTGGTTTTGCCTACCTACACTACTGGTAGGACTCACTGACAAGTTAATCTCAGTCTCAATCTCTCTCTCCCCTTCCACCCCCTTCCTCCCCCCCTCCCCCTTTTCATTTCCCAAGTAGATATACCTTTTATTAGCCTTTCTATGTGTGTCTGCCCTTTGATATTATTCTGAGGGTTTTTTTTTTAAGCTTCCCGGTGAGAACTCACATCCAGGCCAACCCATTTCCCTTCCGTGTTGCCCTCTAACAGTTTGAATGGGAAATATCCAAGTCTGAAATAATATGATAGAGCCTAATAGCCTGTGAATACCAAAACACCCATACTGCCTTAAAAAAGTGTGGATCAAGGAAAGCTCTGTTGCAAAGGAAAAACAGTGGAAGAGTTTTTTGCCCTTGTCAAAAAACCATCTGTTACTTTCTCTTTTAAATTTCTTTAATTCTGTTTTCTCAATCCTTCCACACATAATTTTAGGAAAATTTGACAAGCGATGTGAGCATAGAAAAATGAAGTAGGTTAGAGATATGAGAAAGAGGTAAAAAATGACTTAGGTGTAATTGAGAAGTTAGAGCATGAACCTCTTAGCTTGTAAAACTCTTTGGATAAATAATGCACTACTTTATGGATAAATGCTGTTGAGATAATTGGCTATTTAAAAAAAAATACACTCTGCCTTAAACCAAACAGAATAAATTAGGAGTTGATTAGAAACCTAAACTTAATACCATAAAAGGAAAAAATTATCTCTGGAAGCACACCACATAGAACCGATAAATGTGTTTTCCTCTAGGGAAGGGACTCCTGGGCCTTGGCTCAGGGAAGTCAGGGAGCTTAATTGTCACTTTATAGCTTTTCGCATGGCTTAAATTATTTACCGTTATTTGTATTGTTAAAACAATAAAATAAGCACACACTCTCAGCAGTGATGCTTTGGGGAATTAATTCTATAGAAATAAGAAAAACATAAAAAACAGGAGCCTCTAAATTTACTATAAAAATGTTAAAGTGGGCGAGTGGAGAGGCCTTCGCTCTCAGAAAATAACAGGCAGATTTGACAGTAAATAATTAAAACTTGTTTCTGTTGAAAACATCAAACAAAGTTAAAAGTAAAGCAACTAATTGGGAGAGGACATTCATAACTTAAGCAGAGTTTGCTTCATTACTTATTAAGATACATTTAAGATTGTAGGAGGGCCTCCCTGGTGGCGCAGCGGTTGAGCGCTGCGCTGTGGAGCTGTCGGCAGCTCGTGATGCGAGTTCGAGGCCCGGCCCAGGCAGGGAGGGTCCCACATGGTGCGGCAGACCTCTCCTGCCTCGCCCGCTGCTCCCCTCAGCAGTGTATTTCTGATCTGCCTGTTCTGCTCTCCACTCTGTCTCTGGTGGGCCCTCTCACTGCCCTGCGCCTCTGGCCTGTACCCCAGCTTGTATAAATAAATCTTTTTTTAAAAAAATAAAAGAAACTAAGTTTAAAAAAAAAAGATTGTAGGGAATTGCTACACACCCTGCCTTGTAAATGACAAAAAATTATATTATCTAAGGAGAAAACAGAGTATAAGACACCCCACTTTGGAAAGGCCAGTTTACCAAGACATAATGAATGGATAATAATAAAGAGAAATCTTTTATAATAAAGTACCAAAAATCTGCATCTAGAAGTACCTTATTTTGTTTGTAAGATAAATGCCTGGAAAAATTTTTATTATACCTCCTGGACTTTCAAATAACAATTTGGATGGACATAAAGTTGTAGATTCAAAGTTCTTTTATGTTTTGTTCTTTGAAAAACATAATCCATGATCATCTTGTATCCAAAATTGCTGTTGAGAAACATGATATTAAACATTTGCTCCCTTTTCATTTTCCCTGAACTTAGTATCAATTCATCAACTTCCTTAAGTGCTCATTGCTAATTTTAGTATTGTATTATGTTAATAAAATTAGAGATATTTGGAATATTCAATCATTCTAAGAACAGGATGTTTTTCATTTGCTTATGTAAGTGTAACTTGTATTTTTCATGAGTGTTTCAAAGTTTTCTTCACTTTGGCTTAAAATTATTTATTATTAAGTATTAATGTAAATATTTAATATAGCTTGATACTTCAAAAAAGATTTTCTTTTGAGAGTTAGGGGTTATGTCTTACTAGTTAAGATGGAAAGCTCTCTTGATTACTTATCTCAATTAAATGTCAGTGTGTGTGTATTTTATGTATCTATATCTATATCTATATATATCTTTTCACTTAGTTTTTCAACTTTTCCCAAAAGTTTTTGTCCCATTTCCACAGGGAATATATAATATTTGTTCAATGTATTCTGATAATGCAAATGGTGACAGAAACTCAGAATTTCAACATAAAAAGACAGAATTATAGCTACTTCTTCTCTTCCATGTTGTCTTATGCATGCCCTGAACTAATACCAAGTTGCCTAAATAAAGAACATTTCAGAATTTGTTTCCTCCTCCATCTTTTCTTCCCATTTCTCCTTATTTATTTTTTAAAATTTCCAGTACTTTTCTTTTCTTCCCCCTAGGAATTTGCTAAACCTTTCCTGTTATTTTTTTTTAAGATTTATTTATTTTATGCATACAAACTGGTGAACAGGCCAGAGGCATGGGGCTGTGAGAAGGTTCACCAGAGACAGAGTGGGGAGCAGAACAGGCAGGTCGACAGAAATATACTGCTGAGGGGAGCAGCGGGCGAGGCAGGAGAGGTCTGCTGAGCCATGTGGGAATCTCCCGGCTGGGAGTGGAACTTGCTTCACTGCTACCAACAGCTCCACAACGCAGCACTTAACCGCTGCTCCACCAGGGAGGCCCTAAACCTTTCCATTCTTTGTAGTTATGTGTACATACAAGAAATTTATTTTTCTTTTATATCTTAATCATTGTTCCCTCCACTTTGATTTTACTTTTTGGTACAATTAGGGTTGTTGGAGAAAGGATACAGAGAGAGAGAAGAAATAATAGAAGGGAGGAGGGAAAATGGGGAAAATGAAAAAAGGTGGGTAGAAATAGTTTGCCCGGCAACCCTAGGAACAATTAATTTATAGACTTGATATTTCTTTTATACTTTGTGTCAGTGATCTTCCTTTATCCTCCTTCTTCTTATGCATGGATTTTTTTCATGTAATTATTAGCATATATGGTTCAGTGTTTTGCATCATCATATCTTCTCTTGCTCTAATGTGTATTTTAATAATTATCTTTACAAGCTTCACAGTATTTTGCATTTTTCTATTTCAAGTAGCAATATTTTTCTGACTTCATTTCAGCTTATTTTTTCATTACTCATTCTGATCTTATTTCATGCAGCTATCTTCTGCATTTCTAATTAATTACTTCTTTATTCCTTTTGAACTAAGCACATAATTTGTAAATTGTTATTTTGTTTCCTACTATAAATAGTTCAGGTATTCATTTATGCCTCTGACTTTTCAGAGTAATGTTTTCTTCCCTTCATGTTTCAGGGTATTTTTATAAATTACTGTTGCTGCGTTTTTCTCACACACACTTAACAAAAGCATTTCACATGGGATATTATCTAATTATGTTAAATGTAGATGTGAGCTCAACATGTGAAATGCTTTTGTTCTTGTCTACTTGAGTGAATGCAAATTCATGTATACAGATCAACATTTGAAGGACAGACACCTGTTTTTGATATTTCCCAGTCTTACCATGTGAAGTTTACAATGAAGTATTCTTCCATACGTTTTAGAGTTTCTGATTATGACAGAATAGTCTGTAATTCTTTGAAATATTATGACACTTAAACTTATGCCACCCACATTCATGTCTGAGTGACATTTCTGAATCTTCATTGAATTGCAAAAAACATTGCTGCTAAACTCTAAATTCCAGGAAAACTTGTGTCACTGGTTGACCTTCTCTTTCTAAAAGTATAAAACATTCTTGGAGATGTATTTTTCAAATATATACGACATAGACATAACGGAGGTGAGAGGTTGTAGGACACAAAGATTAGTGAGAAAATTGTTCACAATGCAGAAAACATGGTCTCATGCCCCCCCCATTTTAAATTTAAAAATTATTATTCTATCTTTTTAGTTTTATATTTAACATGATTATAAGAGAAATAGTCAAAGGACACAAAAGCAATTTTTATAAAATACTCTCCTGTAATTAAACATTATAGTTAATTTTATAAATTTGGTACAATATACTACTTTGAAAAGTTTATTTTCCTATCTATTTGGCTAAAAGGTAATTTTATTTTTAGAATTCATCATCTTATTGGCAATTCAGAAAAATGCTATGTAATTTTTTGGTATCATTATGCTATATGAAATTTTTAATTCTTCATTTGCTTTATTTGCCACTCTTTAAAGGAAACTAATTTTAACAACTTATTTTTGATAGAATAAATGTTTTCATTATCAAATTCATGCCTGAATTTAAATAAACTCCATGCTAATGACACAGATATAGTTATCCGACTACCCCCATGGTTTGGAAACAAGTGGAGGTAAGGCAAAAAGAAAGAAAATTATTACCTGATATGTATTTGCATGAACTAAAAGGATGTACAACATATACTCACTAGTGAGATAGTAAGATAAAGCTATGGAGGGCAATGAGTCCATCCAAAGTGACCAGATAGACAAGTGACTGGTTAGGCCCTGAGTGATAGCAAGTAACAGAAAGAAGCATAAAAAGTGTAATATAGGTAAGAAAAAGAATAGAGGCATTTTGTGTTGTCAATGCTGTGTTGCCTACATTTGGGCTGCATCCATATTAAATCTTGGCAGAAGGAAGTCAAAATAGAATCACTAGGGACATAGCTTTAATAAACATAAAACAAGAGGAATTAACTGTTGAACTTATAATTAAAAGCAGAGGGATGGGCCTCCCTGGTGGCGCAGCGGTTGAGCGCTGCGCTGTGGAGCTGTCGACAGCTCGTGATGCGGGTTCGACGCCCAGCCAGGGAGAATCCCACATGGTGCAGCAGACATCTCCTGCCTTGCCCGCTGCTCCCCTCAGCAGTGTATTTCTGATCTGCCTGTTCTGCTCCCCTCTCTGTCTCTGGTGAATGCTCTCGCCGCCCCACACCTCTGGCCTGTACCCCAGCTTGTATGTATACATAAATAAAATCTTAAAAAAAAATAAATAAAAAATAAAAGCAGAGGGATAACTATTGAAATCATTAGAAGTTAGGTGTGTCTTCTTGTCAGTAGGTTTCAGGGGTATTTAAAGGACTGCAGCTCAATCTGTTTAGTACTGTTAAGAGAGGTTTTATCCAAAGCGTTTATATCTGGAAAAGCTCAGTTCTTGGTGAATTTTGCTCCAGAAGGTAAATTTGACCATGGGGGAAACTCTGATATGGTCAGGGAGAAAGTCAAATCCCATGGCTTATTTGGTTCAGGTACTTCTCACATTTCGTATCTTAAATAGCTGAATCTTTGAACACCTGCTATATATTTAATAGGACCCTTCTGACTACAGAACATTCTTAACGTCAGGTTTAAAATTTAATATACTTCAATAAAGATGAGTTTTTTCTTTAGGTATTTTAAGGCTTCTAGTTATCATGTTGAGGATCTATGCTTTGAATTTTTGGAAACATGTAAATATATGTGTTTTGATTTTTGTATACTATACTTTAACCACAAGTAGTTCTACCATAGTAAATACCAGAATTAAAAAAAATGACTATAACTTGTAAAAATATGATTAAGAATAAATATTCTGATGTGATGCAATGACTTCAGATACATAACACAAATCTGTAAAAATCACAATTTCCTTTTCTTTTAAATAATCTATAGACATTGGGACTGGGATGATTTTGTGTTTAAAAATTATTTTGATAGTAGTGGATAAATGTATATTGGAAGGAAATTTAAATTTTTTGTAAGCTAAGGAATGAATAAAGTACATTATTGCTTGATTTTATGTTTCTCATTGTATCCAAGGATTAGGTACTGTATAGGATTCTTAATTATGAAGAGACCTTTTGCAGAATGACTATTTTCAACTAATAAAGAGATAAAGGAATTCCTATTTGTATTTTGGGAAGATTCCAAGGAATAAACTTTATTTTGATGATCAGGTTTTTATGGACAAATAAAAAAATAAACTAATTTTATCCAGAAGCCCCAAATTTTAATTGAACCAGAGTTACTAAGTAACTAAATTGAATTATTTTATTTTTGACTTATTTTCCCTCTCTACTCTCTGGGAAAGTTCATGGTAACTAGGAAAATGGGTGCAAGATAGAAATAAAAAGGACATGTTACTGGATATATAATAAAAACTGATAAACGTATTCTAATTTCATATCTAAAATAGGACAACTAATAGGATTTTAATATATGGAGTTATGTTTAGTGGGTACAATTTGGATGAGTATGTCTGATACCATTAATAAAAATCACAGTTATAATGAGAATGAAATCATATAACCGCTAAATGACATGACTAAAATGTATTATACTTTCATTTTGAAAGTATCTGTCAGGGCCTCCCTAGTGGCACAAAGGGTTAAGTCTCAGCACTATGAAGCTAAAGACATCAACCTACTGAAGGAGTGTTCCATCTGGAGGACACGGATCCCTGGCCAGGGAGCTAACACATATGGCACAGCAGGACTCCTCAAGTCTCCCCCACTGCTCCCCTCAGCAGTGTATTTCAGTCAATCTGCTTGTTCTGCTCCCCACTCTGTCTCTGGTAAATGCTCTTAAGTGCCCCTACACCTCTGGCCTATAACCCAGCTCTTGTATGCATAAATAAATAAATCTTTAAAAAAAAAAAAGTGTCAGTTCAACTAAATAGATGTGTAACTTTAAAATGTGATCTCTATAATATATCTGCTTATCAGAAACATAAAATTTATAAATGTGGGCACTATTAACACATTCCAAATTATTAAACAAAAATAATGTACAGAATTCCATGTCCAAATTAAATTGCATGAAAAAAATTTACATATTTGTTCATCTTTTCTGGTGTAAAAACTCCACTATGGTGGCAATACTTTCTTATTTGGATGTCCTATTTTTCTTCTAAAAGAGCAGTCACATCTTTGGTCCTCCATCTCTTACACCTGGACATTCTCTTTTCTCTGGTTAAGAATCTACCAGAAATGCCTCTTCTATGTCAGAGGGACCGTGGTGCCAGTGATCCACTGTCACTAAACAGCAGAAATAAGATTTTGCTTCTTGTTTCAAGGGTAGAACTTCATAACAGTATCATAAAAATTTCCATTTGAAAATATTGCTTTATTATGAACTTACTTTGGTTGAATAGAAGAAAACTATAATGAGAAATACTTGAGAAATAATTAAAATCAAAGAGTCCAAAGGCTCTGACTCAAATGCGAGAAATCTCCTAAAGGTAGATACTACTTGATAAGAAATGAGCCATAAAACTTATTTTGTCTAAAGTAATCACATATGTAGAACAGAGTGCAATAGTTGCTATTTAAATTCATGAGTCATCAGTGTAAATTAAATTATGCTTGCTATATTCCATTTGCTAAGAAAGAATTATGAATTATACCTAATTTTTTTTATCAGATAATATGAAAATTAATATTTGGAAAAGAGAATCTTCTGCAGCTAGAAAATTCTCTTTCCAACACAGTGCATTTGTTCTTGCCAGACAAACTCACTGTTTTGATCAGACTCTTCAGTCCATTCTTACATGAGCAATGCAATACAAGGCATGTCATTTAACAGGGAACTTCAGCCCACCAAATACATACTTATTGATACATCACTGATGCTGCTGGGAATGAAATGCCATGGTCTATTTAGTACTTCCTGACTGTTGTTGTTAACCTTAATGTACTTACTGGTGGGGCAGAATAAAAAGTGTCTTCAGTTAACATTTCCGCATTTTCTTTAGAAAATAGGCCCGTGCTCAAGCCACACTCACTTTTAAATAAAGTGTACATAGATACAATAAAAAAATCAGATTTTTAAAATGTAAAATAACATTCAAGAATAAATCTTTACTGAGACATATAACTAAATATCAAGCGCTTTTCAATGGTTTCTTCTTCCAGTCTTTTTTTTTCTTTAAGATTTATTTCTGCATACAAACTGGGGTGCAGGCCAGAGCTGCAGGGGGGTGAGAGGATTCACCAGAGACAGAGTGGGGAGCAGAACAGGCAGACTGACCAAAACACACTGCTGAGGGGAGCAGTGGGTGAGGCAGGAGAGGTCTGCCGTGTGCCATGTGGGAATCTCCCCGGCTGGGCACCAAACTTGCGTTGCAGCCGCCACCGACAGCTCCACAATGCTGCGCTAACCCGTTGCGCCACCAGGGAGGCCCTCTTCCAGTCTTTTTCTTTAAATCTCCATTCTAGCGGCAGCAATTCAGTATAGTTTAAGAATGGAAAACTTAGAATAGCCTTTCACTTACATGTGTGGATGCTGCTGTAATATCAGCCAGCTTGCAGTAAAGACACATGAGGGTTACCATTAGCTATAGTTTATGCACTTCTAAAATATCTAGCATGTAAGAATGTTCTTGTTTTTGTTATTGATAATAGTGGCTTTAGCAAAAAGGCAAAACAAAACATGTTATTAAATGCTAGAGAAATATTTTGGATCATAGTTTTATTGAGATTAAAATTACTTGTTGATAACAGTTTATACCCATTAAACTTGAGTATTTGTTTCCCTAAATGCAAATTTCTGACTGATTTTTGAGTAGTCTGAATATTTTATTTCATTTTCTTCTGACCAAAAAAACAAACAAACAAAACCATGATTGAAAAGTCTGATAATAATGTAGCTTTTTGAAGTTAAGCACTTTAAATGCAGAAAGGTAATCAA
The DNA here is from genome assembly GCA_004024925.1 of Scalopus aquaticus. Taxonomy (NCBI): domain Eukaryota; kingdom Metazoa; phylum Chordata; class Mammalia; order Eulipotyphla; family Talpidae; genus Scalopus; species Scalopus aquaticus. The sequence continues at coordinate 130,669 of PVIJ01000330.1, forward strand.
ACAGCAAGAATACTATTCTTTGTACAGGGCTATTAATACAGGGAGAGAAACTATTATTTTGAATACCTGTAGTGAACTACATGCTTTATGTGTGATAGTCTTAATATTTCTATTTCTGTACTACCACGGTGACTATATTAAGACAATTTAATAAAAGTGGACTTTGAAACTCATACAACTGTTTTACCCTAAAGATGGGGATTGGAATCAAAAAGAAGTCTGCTTAACTCCAAGGGTAAGATCATTCTATCAAGCTATGTTGTCCTTTTGATAGATTGTTTTGCCTGGGAGAATCCCCATTTACGCCTGTCTGCCTTTCATCCTGTAATAATTACCATTAGAGTCCCTTTTACACAAAATTTGTTTTTGACAGATAAACTGTATACGCAGTCACTTTTTTTTTTTTACCAACTAATGATGGATTCAGCCTTAAGCTCTTTAATAAATATGATAACACACATATTGAAGTCAAAAACTTATTTTCAGCACCCACTGTTCCTCTCTTGCTGTTTTTTATTAATTGTGTTTCATTACTATGCTTTAAGAATTTTCTGTACAGATTGCCCCACCAAAACTTAATTTAAACCTTCCAAAAAAATGAGGGCAAAGACAAGTAAATCTTCCAGAAAATGAATGCAAAGAGAAGCAAAATCCTTTTGCTTACTTAACATGTGAAAATCCTGTTTTATGTAGTTCGTGTTTGAACCTTATGACTTTCCTTTGTTGGCTAAAACTACTTTCAGTAAAGTCTTGAGGTTTGGCAGGGTTAAAAGGAGGGGAGGGCACACATTTTGCTGGGGTAGTAAACACTTTTTTACTTGTGTCCTCCTTATGGGCACTAAATTCTACCAATATCAGTGACAAAACATAATATGGGTTGAGAGTCTTATGACATATGGTCAATCAATTTAAATTTCTAAGAAAAAGACCATAGGTCTGTAGGGGTTCTCTGGGGAAGTGGATAATGCATTAATGCACAGAACAGGGAGACAAGGAAAGAAAATACCTGAGCTCCCATCCTCTGGAAACTAACAGCAATTTCAGAAACTTATAGGATGCTGTGGTTTTGTGAAATTACTACACAAAGTAACGAAAAGAAAATTCCTGAGGAGCTGTTTGTAAGACTGACAACACCAGAGTTTGTTTGCCAGGAGAAATGCTATCATAAATCTAAATGAGAACAAAATAGACACTGCATAGCTGACTCCATCTTCTGAAGGTAAGCAGTCTGCTGGACAGACGTCTACATGTGGACCTGGATCTCACTTGCATGTGGGAATGTGGTATATTTATTTGGGGCAGTGTATGCTGGTCATTATATGTATTACTCTAGGGTTTATAAAAGAAGGTCAGACATTTATATAAATAAACTGCCCCAAATCCATCCCAACCATTTTCAGCATCCTAACCAATTACATAGACATAACCACTGCTACTATTTCAAAATATATCATGAAAGATACTGTATTCTTCCTACACATATTTAAGATGTTACATTTGTTATTAACATAAACTTAAACAATCTATTATTTTTAGTCATTATTTTTTTCCAATTGCAATTATATTGAGGACAAATCTACACATCAGTATAGACATTCCTACTTCGGTATTTCTAATGACTGCACATTATTTCATTGTTTGGCTATATGAGCATGCATGTTGCTAGATCCCATTCCCTTTTAGTTTAGGCAGTTTCCAGATTTTACTTTTATAAGTTCTGTCTTGAACTTCATTGTGTATATCTTTTTGCAAAACATCTGAGGGTACTTCTGTTAGATATTGCCTTTCAGTTTACACTCCTGGTCACAGTGATGGATTACCAGCTTATCAAGCTGTAGCTTAAGTTGAAATGTGGTCTACATTCGTTTTGTTTTCATTTTTCATTATGAATAAGGTAAACAACCTCTTCCAGTATTTATTATATTTAGAGCAATGTAGAATAATGTTTAAATATGCAGGCTTTGTAGCTAGACTGTATAAATCTTACCTGCTTCTTAAAGTGGCAGTATGACCATATCCTCCTGACTTCTCTGTTCCTCATTATTGTCCTACGGAAAATGGAATATCAGTGATATTATCTACATCTTGTTGTTGCAAGGATTAAGTTGTCGTGTGTGTGCGCGCGCATGCAGACATACCTAAGTACACATCGTTTATAATAATTCATGAGATATATTAAACCCTACGAACAATTTTTTCATTATTAAACATAATTGCATAATTCTTGGATTATTTTTTCTGTATTTCAACAAACTCAGTTTTCTTTTTTATTAATATGTAAGAGCTATTTTGAGACTCAGGACACTGAGTTTTTGCTTTTCAAAGATTTTACTGTTTTAAGTAAGAATTATTTTTATTTGCATTCTAAATAACCAGCACATTTAAGTACTTCAGAAAATTTTATACATTTGTTTATTAATTCAAATTTGGTGATCCAAAACCTTGCTTATCTTCTAAAAATTGGATTGCAGACAATCAGAAGGAAAGGAGAGACAGAGGATACTCACTTTCCTGAAGATGTAGTGGGGAGACAGATTCAAATTACTATTTTGATACAATGCAGTGCATACTATAACAGAAGTAATATACAACATCTGAATGGGCTAAAAAGAGTCCCTTATAATAACAAGAAAATTAGGACATGAATGGCAGTCTGCTAAGAAGGTAGAGTATTTTTCAGTAACATGAAATTATCCTTTGAAGAGGATGATGAGAAGACTGTCACACTGACCCTCTGGATTTGAAATGTTTAGTAAGACCCAATTCAGAATTATTCATATTTTCAAATCCTAGGGCTCAGATTCTCTGAGGCACAAAAACACTGATAGCATTACGTTGTAAGATACAGTCAGAGAAATAAAAACTCCCTTAGATAAAAGGAGACAAAGGGTTAACTCTATCAGAAAAAAAGGAATCATCAACATTTATACAACCTCTACCTGTCACTTTTTCAGGTATTGCATTAATAAAAGTAGTGTGTAAATATTTGAGTTTTCTTAGTTTTTGACAGAATTATTTTATTGATGATTTTTCATAACCTATCATCCCAAATTGTACCATGATTTCCAACAGAGTTCTATTTAAAAAATATATCCATATTGGTATATATAGTTTAAACAATAAACACTTAAAATTGTGTACTATGTCAGAGTTTAAATAAAACTCCCTTTTAAAATTTTGAAATATTTTCTTAGGTTTATAGTGTCCATGAAATGGAAGTACTCTATATGGGTCAAAGAATTGTCTGAGAATTACCTAATACAGCTCTGGGTATAAGGTTATGGGTACTAAATACTCTCCATCTTGTGAGGCAACGTGATATTTTGCTTCTGAGTAATCCAGATTTAAAATACTTTAGAATCACATCTGCCTAGACTTGGAAAGATAGAAAATGATGGTTGTTCAAATAGACACTTCATGTTTTGATTTACAAAATAGGTAGCAAATTACTATACAAATATAGTTCTAAACTTTGAATTTATGCAGACATTAAATATATGCACATACAAACTTCTATGTTGTTTTGTTTGGAATTGTTGAGAGTATTGTTTTCTCTTAGGTATGGAATAATAGATTCACTTGCAGATTGCTAAATCTCAAAGGAAACTATGTAAATTATTTCACTTGATAATATTTCAGGAAGCATGCTGCATTTGAATATCATCAAATGTATATTCCAAGTAAATCTACAGTCAAAAAAAATATTTTTCACTGCTGTTTTCTTCTAAAATTAGTTTTTTTAGTACATCCTTTACTTCATTTTTAGTAAGGAAAGGAAAAAAGGAAAAATTATCTCCATAAACATGCCACCAAAACCAGTAAGCTTATGTTGATATTTCAACATATAGCTTAAGGACTCCTTGCTTTGAGTTTTGTTGTATTTGTTTTTTTCTATCCGATTGGTACCATTATGTATCATTACCTCCACAGTGTACTCTTTCTCTTTACTCAAGATAAAAAGACCAGAGATCACAAAGCTTCCCAATGTGGCTTTTTCTGTCTTCTGATGAATTCATAGTAGTATAAATTACTGTAAGTTACCAACAATGAAATTGCTGATGTATTAACACTTAATATATGATGGGCTGTGATATCATTTAAAATTTCACTAACTTGATAGGAATTTTTTAAAGAAACCATGGTGGAATTTTGCTACACAAGTGAACCTTGGCCCTTAACAAGCAAAAATATAAATTTCTTATGGATTATAAAATAGAGTAGTATATCTCTTAGAAGAAAACCTGGAAAATATTTTATGTCGTTTATAGATAGGATAGGCTATCTATATCCTAATCTATATCTATACCCTATATCTATATCCAAGGATGGATAAACTGATTATCATGTATTTACACAGAAATACTAATATCAATGCAATAGAATGAATTACTTTTATATGTAACCACGTCTTAGAGATATTGAAGAAAAGTTACCAGATAAAACAGATTATTATTTTATTATCCCGTTTAAACATAATTCAAGAATAGACTAAAGTAAAGCGATTGGAAAGTAGGGTCTTGCTGTCTTTTGTATCCAAAGTACCCCCACAGCACACAGGAGGCTGGAACAAAATTGGCCATTTGAGAATTTACACATGATTTTTTGCTTGGCTTGAACACATTTGGAGACTTCTGCGACAGGTTCACTTTTTTTTATTTCTACAAAGGCCTGAAGAAATCCCTGAGCAAAAATTCTTCCAGGTTCCAGTGACTGGAAGGTACAAACCAGGACAGTAAGAAGGATCACACTGAATACATTTTCGACTCAAATGTTCTGTGGTCTAGACTATGGGTCTCATGTCTGAATGAAGATTACAAGAGAAATGGCTTTCACCCTGGGCGTCAGAGCACAGGGCCGCATGGTCGTATAAACACCTCAATATTACTAATCAGGGGGAACTAAACTTTCCCCCCTTGAGAAAATGTCTAAAATCTGAACAAGTCAAGGCCAGTGGTGGCCTGAGCAGCACACTGTGCTCAGAAGATGAAACAAAGGGAAAGATGGCTGAGGGGCCGCGGCGGACAGAAGGACTAGCTCTTAAACCCAGGCAAAGCCCAGTGACTGGGGGTGCTGTGGTGGGGGAGTTTTTCAAGTGAACAAAGTGCCATTTGTGAGAGTTGCTGTCACTCTAGTTTTACCCTTTTGTTATGAAGCACCAACAAACAAAAAAAGCAGAAACAAAAAGGTACAACTTACTTTTGATGATAGAAGTCAACATTTTAGTTGACCTGTAGATGCTAGTGGCTTAGAAGGAAATGAGTGGATTTGGGGGTGTTAGTATATTGTATATCTTTATCAAAATATCAATTTTTTTTTTCTGAGAGAACGACAGTCCTGAAGGTTTGGAAAAGCTCTGGCTCTTGCCTAAGGCTTCACTCTTCCCTAATTAAAGAAGAGATCTTTATGAGGTTGACTCCTGTCCTTTTCCTAATGGAAGAAGCAATCAGTGCTCTCCCTTATAAGACCTTGAAGAATGCAGCTTGGTAGCCTCATTCCAGTTCTAGGCTTATCAGCAAATATATTCTAAGATTTCATCTTTACTTTCAGTAAGGACGAAGTTACCTTCCCTTCATCTGTCACATGTAATATCCCCCAATCTACCTGTGATGCCGCATGTCATAAGAAACAGAATATTCCTGGTCTTCTTCATCATTATTATTTATAACCATATGAATTCTCATCATGTGAGCTATTATATTATTTTTCTTTTGTTAACCTCTCTGATGCTGTATTACTTGTTCCTCATGAAGCAAGTGTACCCTTCTTTTTCATGTCTCTTTATAATCTTGATTTTTAGAATATATTTTCTAAAATAACTTGGTAGTCTTTATGTCTAAAATATATATTATCGTTACTTCCAAGATTTCTGTAAGGTTGCTAAATGAAAATTAAATGTAATTTTCTGGTTGGAGACAGGTACAAAAATTACCTTTCAGTTCTCTGAATTATTTATTTTGTTATATTTGCATGCTTCATCATTATTAATATCCCTTGATCTCAATGTCAATATGAATTTAGTTTTATAGAGTACTACAATGTTTTTAAGTATCTTTTCTTAGTTATACTATTTTTATAATAACATACACTAACATTCATTAAATAAATCTTACCCGATGAAGTAATGAGTATAAAATTACACTTCAGAACATGTCACTATATTTCACTATATTATTATTCATATATATATGCATGCACATATAATTTCTATGATACAAGTTATCAGTGGGGTTTTTCTTAAATACTTATGTGCACCAATATTTGCAAGAAGCAATACATTTTAAAGTATATGTCCTTATTCTACTTATTTATGCATTGCTCTCTGATTAACAATATGCTCAGTAGATAGTGTTTCTCTACTTTTTCATGTATAACAAGTTGGGGAGATGGAAATATGCCAAGATATTATAGAAAAGATATGCCAAGATATCAAGATGTTAACAAACTATGAAAAGATTTTATTATCAAGAAGAAATGTGTTAATTTTCTCTTTGAGTGAAAAAGTGTTTTCACTCAAATAAAACTTAAATGTATACAAATTTTATTAAAATTATTACAGAGAAAAAGAAACCAAAGAAATCCTCAATAAAACGTTACTAATAAATTCTGAATTTATTTAGTAACTTTATTCTTCTCCTGACAAATAGACCCTGCTCCACTTTAAACACCTAGTAAAATTTTTACTTATTTTTGTTTAGAAATTTAATTTTGCATTTTATTTTTCAATAGTAATAGTTATTGAAAGTTTCCAAAATAGATCACCAATTATTTCTTGCTCTGGGTTTAATTTTTTCTTGTTGAAATTGATTCTTGAGAATTGTTTAATTTTAAGGTAGACATGAGTAGTAAGGTGTGTAATTTTTTGGTTGGCAGTATTTCCTATACTTTATTTTTAAATGATAATTATTATTAGTTGGCAGATTTATTTGAAGAATAAAATGGATATAGCAATATGAACTTGTTAATATGAACTTGTGAACTTGTGAGGACCAGAAATCCTCACAGTCATCAAATTTGTGTTCAGTAGTCTTCACCTCAACTATACCATAAAATTTTTGTAAATCTGGATGGAAGAAAGGACATGTTATAAAATCAAATATTCTCAAAAAGAATTTTGGATATTTTTTGAACAAGCTATCAAGTAATTTTTTTTGTATCAAGGTACAAAAAAGGCAAGTTTTTGTATCTTCTTTTTCAAAATTCATCTTCCTTTAGAAGATATTTCTCCTTCAAAAAATATTCATCTTAGATGTATTTTGTAGAATCATTTAAAAGAAACTTGAAATTACATAAAACTTTAAAAGTTTTACATAATAATGAACAAAGAAGGAAAAAAGGAAGAAAGTAACATTTAAAAAAATAGGTTTTCAAATATGTTAAAAGTGATGAGAAATTCTACCATTCCTGGAACCATAAATTGAATTTGATTGATAATCCTGATTATTCCAATCAGGATCTTTTGTTAGTTTTATATGAAGCATACTTAAGTAGGAAATAATTGGAATGCTATGATATTCTCTTAAAGAATGAAATAAATTAAACCACATTAAAATGATTTCAATTGGGACATTGCTTTGACAACAATTTTAAATTGTCTCAGTTGCTAAAAAATTCAAATGGACCAATCTGAAGAGCTCTTATTGCACTGTCACTTTTTAATAAAATCAGGTTAGAGTAACATTAAATGGTTTTTAATCTCAGCTCTCTCACTAACGATGTATTAAAACTAAAGCAGGTGATGTTCTGCAGGTACTTTAAAAAGTGAGTTATCATTTTCACTACTTAGAAAACAAAAAGAAAGCTCAAATATATCTGGATTTATATGTTGATTTGATTGGATTCTTTAGGTTTTATACTAATGGAGTTTGAATTTATATGCTCTTAAATAATTTTATTTATTATAGAAGAAGTGAAAATAATGCTTGGAGTCTTTTTTTCTCCAGATTTTGTTCTATATTACCCAAAGTTCTAAAAGCTCATAAGTAAGGGACTCATCATTTGACAAGTCATTTATTATGGTATTCCTTATCTAAGTTATTTCATCATATTAATATGTCATTTTCTTAATTTAGAATAAGGGGTCATGTTTAGGAGCAGCATTTGGATATTAAAATGACTATTAAAGCTTAGGAATACAAAACACATGATTCAAGGTTAAAAAGACAGTCTTTTGCCATGGCTAGAACATGAATCCATTTTTTTTCCAATTCCACCTGCTTCACTTCTACATTCCATGGAATCATAAAGATGTGTTTCCATGGTTTGTCTCTTTCACTTTATTCCAAAATTTATATGAAGTCAGGGATGAGTTTTACTAAATTATTTATTCTCTCTTTTATGGACACAAGATACAGGGTACACATAACTTAATGTTTATACATATTTGGTACTTTTGCTCTTTTTCCATCTGTGTTTATTTACTGACAACCAAAAATGACAACTATTGCTAGCTGTGCTTACATGCTAGACCATCTGAGGGTTGAGATCAATATAATTGCAGAAGTACAGGAAGAAAATTTCTGACTTTCTATTACCTGACACATCTATTGAATAACCGGTTTTCTTTTTATTGAATAATAATTCATATATGAAACATTATACTGGTTTTGAGTATACAGTAGACTATTTTATATCTGTATGCATTATAAAGTGATCACAAGAAGTCTAGTTACCTATCATCCACCATCAAAGTTACTTTTGCATTTACCCACTTTACTGATTCAGCCTACCTCCCCAGCCTTTCCCCTCCTGCAAACATATTTTTATTCTTTAAAGGTTTAATTAAAAAAAACCTAATTTTTAATAAAGTTTAGTCATCGGCAATTGATTTATCCATTGGGAATGAAAACTGATAAGCCAAAGAGTAAAACTTAATTATAATTTAGGTTTATATAACACATTATAATTTATAATGTGTATTAGATATATTATCTGTTCTATCCTCAACATTTAAAGAGTATTAAGTACTACTAATTTTATTCTCTTTCTACAAATATGTTAATCAAGTGTCAAGAAGATTAAAAACTTATCAAAGTTTATATGAATGGAGAATGGTGGATCCTGAATGAGATCTGGCTCCCAAGTCAGAATTCTTTTAATTTCTTTAATTCTTAAGAGGAAATTAAAGTTAGTGAATTTTAATATTATATTAATATTAGATATTATATTGGAAACATTATGAATTGCCTTAAGTAAAGTTATATTACTTTTCATTTAAGTGACTTATTCTTCTTCTTAATAGACACTCAGATGAGATGAAGTTGACTCCCTTGTCAAGGCAAAATCCTTTCATGAATTGACTTTTTGAATTGAATTAGGCTTAAAGCTGCCAAGATAAGATTTTGCCTTATAAATCTTGAGAATGTGTGTGGTGGTTGGGAGGTATTTGCTGAATAATTCATCCTTATCTAAAATCAGACATACTACAAGTTGAAACACCTTCTGTAGAAAAGTGTTGTGTCCAAATATAAAGCTTGGAACTTTTCATGTGACAATGAAAGGCAATCTCACCGTTCATGATTTAGGTTTTGAACAATGTCTTTGAGTCCTCAAGTTAGCCAAGTCTGTATTAACCTTGCCAAAAGTTCTGAGGTAAGAAACACCTCTTACTGTTAAATCAGTTGGTGTCATATTTTCTGAACTGATAAAAGCAGGTGTTTCAAAAATTAGAAAAAATAAAATTAGGTGTTTACTGTGGGAAAAGTTTGACTGAGCACTCTGTCTATGGAATAATTCCTAAAAAATAAAGTTTTATCTATATTAGAGGACATATATATGCATTCAGTAAAATTATTGTTATCTGTTGGCTAAAGTTTCAATGCTTTTGCATTGGTGTAAGATTGACAGAAATATCTGTATATTCCAAAGTTAACCTAGCATCACTGTGTTTGAGGCTGGTCTTAAATTAAATGCAAGACTTAGCTGGATCCAGATATAAGATACCAAGGGGGCCTCCCTGGTGGCGCAACGGGTTAAGCACAGCACTATGAAGCTATCCAGAGCCACTGAATCACGAGTTCAATACCCAGCCAGGGAGCTTCCCACATGGCACAAAAGACCTCTCCTGCCACGCCTGCTGCTCCCCTTAGCAGTGTGTTTCAGTTGATCTGCCCATTCTGTTCCCCACTCTGTCTCTGGCGAATCCTCTCACCACCCCACACCTCTGGCCTACACCCCAGCTTGTATGCATAAATAAATAAATCTTTAAAAAAAAAGACACCAAGGATTTTTAAAAGTATTTATGTGACTAAGATAACCTCCTGTTTCTATATTAGAGTGAAATGTATTTTCCTCTAAATAATCTAAATGTATTTAATTATAAAAACTTGATTGACTTCCGAAATGATAAAGGAAGCACATTTAAAAATTACCTTTGTTTCAACTCCAGACTGTCTAGTTTAATTTATAGAAGGTTGGATCAACTTTAAAAGAATTGTTAATAGTGATGTCTTCAAATAACAATTTTTCCCCCTTTTCACACATGGATTAAGTTGAATTAGATTGTTACATAAGATATTTTACTCTTGATTTTAATATGTAGGAATGTATGCGGAAACTAAAACTTCACTAAAGGAACTGGCAGGTGAAGGGGAACAGGTGGGAAGATAAAAGGAGTTTTACACTGTATATTGACGTTTGCATCATTTGACTAACTATGGGATGTGGCTTTGTTTCATATAGTTTACCACACAGTAACATTGCTGGAGATATGCATCCTGCCTCCCTTGAAATTTGTAATTGCAATCATTACCCTTTTTTTTTGGTGCCACTTGATTTCATGCTTTATTATTAAGCTGAAATAGACCAGCATCAAAATTTGAGAATATAACTTGATATTATCCTATGTTAGGCCATATCACTATCTCATCATTTTACCAATCATTGTTTCCATTCAACCTTTCTTGTATTCATTGTGATTTTGTGAAGATATTTATCTAGGTCCTTGTGGGGTAGGCAGAAGAGCTTTCAGGCTTTTCTGCCCTCCCCTTGGGGATGGGCCTCTACAGACCTACATGCTGTGTGACTTAGAGTAGCCAAGCCTGGGGGGCAAGACTTAGAGTGGCCATTGGTGTACTGTGCATATGAAGTGTGAAGTGTGCACAAGCACAGAGGGAAGAAGCAGCAGCACATAAAGGGCAGCAGCAAGAGCATGCTGCAGGAAGGGCCCCCGAGAAGCTGAAGATCTGCCGGGGGCCAGGAGGCTAGGGGTCCTTGCCCTCCGGCCAAGAGCAGATGGTACCCAGTGGCCCCCTGGCCCTGCCACCTTGTATATAGTTGTAAGAGTTTAAATAAAAAAGCCATAAAAAGTCACTGAGGGGCTCCAGAACTCTTTTATACCCGTCTGCCCATCATCAAGAACCTGCCTAGTGCCATTTCCTGCTGGCACTTCAGTCCTATTCAGTTTTTAATATTTTGTTCATTTAATAATGGAGTTGGTTATTTCTTTTGCTGCATCCTGCTGTGCCCTCTCTCTCTCTCACTGTCCTTAACCCTCTGGTTAGTGGAGTTGACTCTGTCGAACAAAACTGTTGATTGAAAATGAAAATTAACCAAATTTAAGAATATGAGTTTTTTCTTTTGGCAGTTGCTGTCCTACTGTCATATCACTCTCAGGTTAATATATTACTTTACAAAGTCTAAAGTAGCTTTAAATGGAACTCAGACCAATTCTGCTTCTCTCCTTGCTTACTACATCATAAAGTGTATTTGTTGGTCTAGAATTCTCAGAAGTAAATACTAGCAGAAAAATGCAACCCAAGCATTTTAGGTTTAACCTAGTCTTTTCTGCCTTCTATTTACCAAAACATTAAGAAAGTTATATCAGTTTGATATTTTTGTCAATTTCCATAACTAGTACAGACTTTCTCCTATTTCAAAATTTAGTAGGTCATTTCCTTTGGAAGATGATTCTGGGGTGGGAGCAGAAAATTAAATATTTATATATGTACTTATGTTACTACTTTTCACCAGAAGTCATCCTATGTTATTTTGAAAGTAAAGAACACTTTTACTGTAAGGTGCTGATTTCTCAGATTTTGAATGTTTTATTATTACAGATTCCCATTTTGCTAGTAAGCCATTTCATTTGCCCTTCCTTTTTTTCTACCTATTGAATACACAGAGTTCTTTTAAAAAGTTTATACTATTTCTTGCTAGTGGTGTAAGCTTAAATTCCATATTCTCAGATAAATTTTTGAAGAGCACTCACTTTTAGGTATTATGATCTGAAATTCCCTCACTCATCATATTGAAAAGCTCTCTTGGTACAGAAACCTCTAAACTCTGGAAAGTCTTTTGAGGCATCATTTATCTATACTTTAAGCATTGACTATTCTTGTTTGAATTCATAAAAAAGAATATATCTAATAATGAAAAATCTGTAATTCAACCAATTCAATAAAACAGAGCAATATTGTTTCTCCTCCCATTTGTTTCTAGCATCTGGTAAACAAAACTACATTCTTCACTTTTCATTTGATTTAATATATTGAAATATGACCTTGACACTTTATAGCAATTTCAACAGCACTTTGTTCTAGCTTTTGTAATAGATCATCATGACCATAATAAATTATGCACTATGATAATCATCATAAAAGAAACTTCTACCTACTATGAAATCCTGAGGCATAATAATTTGCCAGGTAATCAATAACTGTTAAAAAATGATTTGCAATGGCATAAGCTATGTGAAGTGAAAACAATCACAGCATTGTGATTTTTTTTGCACATTGTAAGTTAGAAAAATGTGGAGTGTCCGGCCATTATTATAGTAAGTACTCCACTATGCCCTCTTTCTCTTTTTTTTCTGAATGAGATAAAGCTAAATACATCACAGACTGATTACAAAGTTGAGTGATAATGTGAATATAAAGCATAAAACATGCAAACATACATGTAGATAAGTAAATCTTGTAATAAAGGAACAGATACAGATAGACATTATGTTAATATATTTGGAGCTGGGAAAAGGACATTAACTTGACGAGAGAGGATGTGCTAAAAGTACATGAGGCCTGCATTTAAACCACCAAATTGTGCTTATTTGGAACACAAAGAAAGTAATGTGGCAATGTTTCCAATAGATCAAAAGAATAGCTTGTAGGCAAAATGTGAAAGGTTTTGGAAATATATATCCTCCATTATTTTTCTTGCTTTCAGTGTTACTTTAGTATCATGCACATTTGTCACACCATTGGTAGCATTTAAACATAAATACCTGCTGGTTCTGAACCATGGTGATATTCTTTAGATTTTATCTTATTCACTCCAGGCATTTACAGAGAAAAAAAAATGCAATAAATAAATAAATGGCAATACTTTTACATAATAAGAAAAAGTAATAGGATTATACATACATAAATAAGGACACAAATACACACCTGCTCCTGTTGTGTGACTATGTAGTGCTCGGGAGGCAGACTCAAGAATGGTCATAGAGATAGCTTGGGTCTCTAATCTTTGTATTTCTCAGAAAGATATACAAAGAAGTATAATTCCAGGTTCAAAATATTCTAACCAGCTGCAAAACCCTCAGGGGAGTCCAGGTTTGAAGCAAGCATATTCTCATTACAGAGAGAAGAGGAATCAGCTATAGAAACTGGTTTCTGCTACTGAATTCTGGGGTGGAATATATGAACTGGAGTCATTATGGTTTACTTATCAGTTAAATTTAGATGTTCAAAAGCTTTCTTTGGTGCCAAATCAAGATAGTTTTTTGTTTGTTTTATGAATTTGGGGCCAAAATTTGAGGAAAATAATTCTATTACTGATCTCCAGAGATAGACTCTCTTGCTATTTCAGAAGTCAGACTGTGGCATAGAAATTTGTTTTGTTTTGTTTTTGCTTTTCTTCTTCCTTAGACTGTTAAGAAACCATCTTTCCTGATTAAGGACATAACTTTTGAAAGTGCTCCAAAATGCCTTTCATTTGTATTTATCATTTTATTTTATTTCTTTATTTTGGTTTGACAACTAGTTTATCTGAGTTCAAATAAGCTTCATAGTGAGAGTAGTAATAATTTAAAAAGTTTAAAGACATTGACAAGTGAATATGGGATTAATGTATCTACTTAAAGTTACCTGCTACTGATGCAACATGTGGATAAAACCATGGTTATAAGAAATACTTCCACGTTCAATGTGCAGGTATTTAACTGCCATTTTATTTTATCAGAACTCAATCAGGGTTTTTAGCTCACTGAAATATCAGAAGGTTCTGTAATAGAACTTTCTTCTATTATCTGTAGGTTAAAATATCCGGGGTAATACTCTCACTTGTGCGATAAGTTATTGAGGAAACATAGTTGAAAACGAAATTTTCTCCCAACACAGAAATCCTCTCACAAGGTAACAGAAAACACTTTCATTGGCTATGCATTAAACCTGAAGGTGATCCACAAAGACAGAAAGAAACCTCACCCATTTATATAAATAAGTAGATGCCACTCATCAAAGCTATGATAAATAATCCTCAAGAGGAATTGATAGCCCCATTTATAACACACACTTCATTCTGAATTTGTCCATTAATTGACGCCCCATCTATGTTGGCTAACTGGCTTAATCCAGAGGAGAAACAAACATATCTTTTTGCCCGGAGGTAGCTAGCATCATGGAGAAAGGTGCCCCTACCCCAAAGTTAGGTTCCTACCTTCTTACAGTGTAGAACATTGGGGTGCTATCCCTTGATGTTTATGCTTTAAAGAGATGACTCCCAGGTCCACGAGAAAGATATTCCAGAGTCTAGTGCAAGCACTACAGGCACACCAGGCAGGGAGACTGGCATGCAAGGACTCAGGCAGAGGGGGCTTGGAGGCAGGCAGACAACAGAGCCTCCTAGCTCCCCAAGAATTTTTACTCTTTCTCTCTGGGCTCTCTCTGGCATTCTCACCTCTTTATAATCATGCAGTTTGTCCTCAGGTGGGTCCCATAGCTTCCCTGCCCTCCACAGCCATCCTCTGACTGACACCACCCTTATATCCTGACCTAGAGGCGCAGGGCTGCACATTCACGCATGCGCACACACCCATGCGCAGGTGTCCACAATCTGGCACTCATGCCCCACACCCATGCTGCCAAGCACCTCCTACATTAGCATAATCAAGGCCCTAGGTGATAGCCACAGAGGCCAATGGTGCAAAAAGCCTGATCAACTTCATTTACTTTACTTCTGAGTCATAAAGCTGATAAAGCCCGATGACAAATGGCCTATCTAATCTTCAAAATATGTTATACACTTATACATAATTATTCATTCATACATTTTAAAGAGACAAGAACATACTTCTACTAACAGTTTTAAAGATAAAATTTCTGAGAAAAAACAAGGGAGGGAAAGCTCGTCCCTTTCAACAGATAAAGTCTACATTTTTAATTTCTATTTCTTCTTAAAATATTTATTCATCCATAATTTATACATTGTAATAAATAAAAATATCTTTAAATAATTTTAAATATTTTTTTAAATTAAAATCAATATTTAGGACACATAGTATTATCTAGGTACAAAAAATAAATTGTGAATCTTTTATATAATGTTATCAGGTCATAAATAATTTAAATGAAAACAAAGAGTTTAACTTGGTATTGGCATTTCTGACAATGCTTATTATGATCCTCAGTTTGCTTTGGATGATTCAAAACGCTTTGACCAAAACAGTATGTGAAAGTGACATGAAATGAGTCCTTTGTTCCTTAAAAAGAGAAAAACTAATAAAAGGAATATAAATACGCCATGCAACAATGATTTGTGGTACAGGAGTTAGGCACTGTTAAAAAGAAATTAAAAGTTAAATGAACAATGAAAAATTTATCAAGCTCAAAAGCAGCAATTTCTGTAGCTCTATGAAGCAAAGCTAGCATTGACATGTAGAACATGATTATCTAATTAACACTACATCAGCAGGTGCATTTCTTTAACTCTATAATTACATTTTGCTGAACATACTAAACCTACTACAGAGAATCCTCTATATAGATGAAATTATCTTGATATCTATTACTACATTGTGTTTGTAATGTCTTTGTTGAATATATTTCAATAACCATAAAATTAGATTTCATAAAATAAAATATTTTCTTAGCATAGAATTCACTTATAAAGCACGTGAGCCTAAAATATATTGCAAATCTTTATCTATTTATACCATGAGTACCTTGTGTACTGAACAGTTACCATCTGTTATAAAGCTGTTTAAAATTTGTTTACCTGTAATATTAAAATACAAAATAATAGGCAAGTCTTTTAAATATTTCTTGAAGAAACTGAGTTTATGCTATTGGTGCAAAATTTAAAATATACTGAAAAGGGGCCTCTCTGGTGGCGCAAGGGATTGGGTCTCAGCACTATCAAGCTATCTGCAGCCAGTGCAGCATGAGTTCGATCCCCTGCCAGGGAACTCACTCATATGGTGCAGCAGACCTCTCCTGTCTCACTCGCTCCTCCCCTTAACAGTGTATTTCAGTTAATCTGCCTGTTCTGCTTCTCACTCTGTCTCTGGTGAATCTTCTCAACCCCACCCCTGTGCCTCTGGCCTGAACCTCAAATCTTGTATGCATAAATAAATAAATCTTTAAAATACACTGATGTAAATAAATCTTTAAAACACACTGAAGAGTTTGGAAATGAAAAAGCCATTTCATGTAAGACGTCATTCATAAATTGAGTTTTTCAATGGCCCGAACAATGTCTATTTTGCTCACTGTGAGATCCCAGAACCAAGTACAGTGCATAGATCTTACAGATTTTCAATAAATGTTACTAAATAAAGATTACTACTGAAGTGGGAAGAGATTATTTTAAGGATATTTATTGATTGTTTAGGTTTTTATTATAGAAAACTTGAAGATAGTTATCCAAGATTAAGCTTAGATCATGTGCTGAAGTTGACACAATGTAAATGTGAGAAAAGAATATACTAATTTGAGAGCAATAATGATTTTTAATAATAATTCAATGATTTACATACTTCAAAAATTAAGTGATTTTTCAATATAATTTCTTTAATGCTAGTTTAATTTATATTTTTATAAATGCATTATCAATGATTTTGGATCTTTGAGTTTAAAGAATGAATGATATCAGAAATTCCTTAGATAAAGGTGTTACAGTTTCAAATGCTTGAATTTCTAGAAGCTCAAAGAATGAGCTGAGTATATTTGTGAAATCTATGAAATGTGTGCAATATTTTGAATGTACATACATTTTGAAGAGGACTTTCAGACATTAATATTATATAATGACTAAAGGATCATACATCAGGAAGATATAACACTCATCTATACATCTATATCTCTATGTATCTATCTATCTATCTATCTATCTATCTATCTATCTATCTATCTATATATCTATCTATCTATCTATCACAAAGAAGCACCATCATATATGACTATTAAGAAATCTAAAAATAGACATTGGAAGCAACCCAGTAGTATTAAAGGACTTCCATGATCTCTTGTCATTAATGGACAAATCAACCAGACAGAAACTCAATATGGAAAGTCACCTTAAACAAGGAATTATACCAAATGGACTTAAAAAGCATTTATAGGACATTTCATCCCCCAAAAGCTGAGTATACATTCTTCTCGACACACATGGAACATTTTGGGGATAGATCAAGTGTTGGGTCATAAAAGAAGTGTCAATATGTTTATGACAATTGAATTCATAGCAAGTATCTTTTCTGATCTCAGTGATATCAAACTGGAAATCAGCCACAAAAATAAGGTAAAAAAAAATCCAAAGTGTGGAGTCTAAACAATGCACTACTTGATGACTATTGGGTTAACAAAATAGAAATTAAAAAGACAGCCCAAAAGAGCTATAATACAAAAAGTTGGTTGTTTAACAAATAAACAATATAGAAAATTCTTAGCTATTAAAAAAGACGTGATCTTGCCATTTGATGAAACTGGAGGAAATTATGCCAAGCAAGCTATGTCAGAAGGAGAAAGACACCTAGAAGTGTGAATTTTTACCTCTAAATCAAATACAGTGTTGTTAATGAATGTTTCTTCAGTAAATATAATGCAACAGAAGTAAATAAATATTATGGCATGACAAATAATATATAAAATAATAATAAATATTACCTTTAAATTAGCAAAATGATGTCAACCAATACCCTCATCTAATCAACATTAGCAGGCTTAGATTAAGACCATATATATATATATATATATATATATATATATATTTATATTTATATGTCAAACAACTAAAAGTTAATAATAAACTAAAAGTTTTATTATAACTATAAATAATAACTGAATAACTAAAAGTTATAAATCATCTTATTCTTAAAATAAATTCTACTTTTCTTCTATGATAAACATACCTTGCCAATGACAAAATCAAAACATAATGTAAATCTATGTATTTAATGAAAATTTTCCTAACATTTATTGAGCACCTACTTTCTCTCAGATCTACAAATACTAGCACAATTACTGCTTACAAAAATTCTGAAGACTAAATAATAGACCCCTTTAACTTTGAAGGAAGCCTTATCTCAAGAAAGTTAAGAAATTGGATCAAGGTGAAAGAACTACTAATCAAGCCCTAATTAACATCAATAATCCTACCTCTCTACTTATTTTCCATCCCTCACGATTAAAAAAATAAGTAGCTAATATTTATTTGGCTTATCATGTATGGTAAGTCCACAGCTTTTCTTAGAATAAGAAAAGATAATCCTACTGCTTCATTATGTAGTTAGAATCCAACAAACTTTGTTGGTATTTGGGCTTAATTCTCTTCTAATATAGTTTGAACCAGGTCATTATGATTCCTTCTTCAGTGCAGAATAAAGAATTGATTGAAAGTGTTTCCTATTTTAGGGAAAATAGACTAAATAGTGTGTATTTTGGAGACTTGGAGGGCACTCTTAATTTTACTTGTAATTTGTATCATTGTAAGGACAATAGTTACAAGATTCCATTTTCTATACAATGTCATGGATTTTTGTTTTTAATGTTAACATCTTTTTTTTTTTTTCAATACAAGCTGGGGTACAAGCCAGAGACGTGGGGAGGAGAGAGGGTCCACTGGAGACAGAGTGGGGAGAAGAACAGGCAGATCAGAAATACGCTGCTGAGGGGAGCAGTGGGTGAGGCAGGAGAGGTCTGCCACACCATGTGGGACTCTCCCCAGCTGGGCATCCAACTCGCTGCCGACAGCCCCACAGTGAGGCGCTCAACCACTGTGCCACCAGGGAGGCCCTAATGTTAACATTTTAAAGCCCTCCCTCCCTCCATCCCCCCCTCCCTCCCTTCCTTCCTTCCTTCCTAAAAATGAGCTAGGCTTTAAATATTTATTTCATCTCTAGGATATTACTTTGAAGCTGTTTTCAAGTAAATTAATTTGCTCATCCAATGTCTACTAATGTCTGGAGTATAAAGAAGAGACAAGTGGTGTGGAGTTCCTGCCCTCAGAGTTCATGATCTAATGGGCTGAAGATTGAGATATATGTGCAAATGTAATGCCAAGCATTCTGGAAATACAGAACTCAGTTCTCTTTCAGATTTGTATTTAGCTTTGACATTTATTATTTTCCTTATTCCATGCAAATTCATTTTCTTAATTAGATTTTATTTGACTTTAAAATTAGTTTCTTCACCCACTTACCACCCCCATCAAGCACATGGTGACTATTAATAGGAGGAAGATTACCACAGGTAGTGAGTGAGCTGAATGGAGAAAGGGAAGACATAGGAATGAAGCACCTGCTTCAGCATAGTTAGCTCTAAGTTTTTACCTCTTGGTTTCCTTTTCTTAAAGAGATTTACCCAAATTCCAAGGTGGTTTTCATTATTTTTTAAAACTTTTTTTTAATTAAGGTCAATTTTGTTTGATATTAATTTAGCTATCTCAGCATGTCTTTGATTCTATTTGCACGGAAGACCTTTGCTATTTTTTCACATTCTATAGTATAGTCACATCCTTAAGTTACTGTGAAGCTCTTGTAGAGTTTATATTTTCTGATCATGTTTTTCAAAAAAGTTTCCAGTCCTTTAAATTCCCTGGAAGTTGCTTCAGAGAATCACCGATCTCTATCTTTTGTTTTGAGAGTTTAATCCACTTATATTTAGAGTAATTACTGATAAAGAAGAACTTCTGTATGTTGCTATTCATTTTCTATATAGTATATATTTTTTCTTGTTCCTCATTTCCTTTCTTACTTCTTTTGTGTCTAGTTGTTATTATTTGTAATAAAATATAATGATTTCATTCTCACTTCCTTTTGTATACATTCTATAGCATTGTTTGATTGGTTTGCTAAGGTGCAGATTACAGTTAGCATCCTAAAGTTATAACGCTAATTTGAATTTATAACAATATAACAGTAACACTAACATATAACAATATAACAATAACATTAATATAAAAAATATCTACTTCTACATAACTCTAATACCACTCCATTTCAGTAATAAATATAACAAAATTCCATCTTTATACGTTGTGTGTATAAACTAATTTAATTTCATTTGTATATTCTTAAATCATGTAGAAAACAAAAAGCAGAATTACAAATAAAAATTTTCTTTTATAGTTGTCTATGTATTTATCTTTAATAAAGATCTTTACTTCTTTATATAGATTCCAGTTACTATTTAGGATCCTTTCATTTTGCCCTGAAGAACTCCCTTTTGCAGTTCTTTATGTAAGACCTAGTGTAACAAACTCCTCAGCTTTTGTTTATTTAGTGATGTTTTAATTTCTCCCATATTTTGAGGGACACTTTTGCCAGAAAGAAGATTTTTTGACTAACTTTTTTTTTTTCTTCAGCACTTTTAATTTATCAACCCAATACCTTCTGGCCTCTAAGGCTTCTGATGAGAAATCTCCTCATGACCTTTTTGGGGATCCCTTGTGATAAGTTACATCATACTTACAGCTTTTAGAATTCTTTGTCTTTCAGCAATTTGATTATAATATGCATTGATGTGGGTATTATTACGTTTATCCTGCTTGGAGTTTGTTGAGTTTGTTGTATGTTTATATTCATATTTTTCATCAAAAAATGGGAAATTTACAACCATTATTTTTGTTAAACATCTCTTTCCCATCTCTCTTCTCCTTCTGGATCTTCTTCATGTATATTGTGGTCCACTTAATGGAATCTCTTAGGATATGTTCACTTTCCTTCAATATTTTTCTTCCTGGTTCTTAGTTTCAGTATATACATTGTTCTATTTTTAAGTGTGCCAGTTATTTATCCATCTGTTCAGATTTGATATTTGAATTCCTCTAGATTTTTCATTTGATTTTTTTGTACTTGTACATTTGGTTCAGATTTGAATCTTGGTTCTCTTCTATCTATGTTTTTTACATTTACTGAAATTTCCATTTTACTTGTACATAGTTTACTTGACTTTGTACACATCATTTGTTTATTTTGTTTTTGAGCTCTTTAAGCATCTTTAAGATAGTTTTCCAAAGTCTTACTATAGTAAGTAAATTAAAAAAGAGAGAGGCTTCCCTATTCACATATAAATTAAAAATATTTTTTAAAAAGTGATTGTCAAAAAGAATGGTTATACAGAAATTGAATGAGATGATATATTTGAAAGATGTGGGTAGAAATGGGCCTTACACTTCATAGGTTATGCATATCACAACATATAGAATATAGAGGACAGATGCCTTTTCCCCTTGGTATCATTCTGACATCATTCTCAACACAGGGTATCCCAGAATCTCCACTGCCCTTCCTAATTCTTTATGCTTCAGGAAATTTTCCTACCATAGCTTTCCCTGTTCTTATGAAAACAATTTTAATTTTTTGACCAGTGTTCTAGGGATTAGATGTTTTATTTCCTATTTTATTTTTAGTTTTGTGAAAAACCTCCGTATGTTTTCCATAGGGACTTCACCATTTTATATTTTCACTAACTGCACAAATTATCCAAATTATGCACATTCTTGAGACAAGGATGCTATACTTTATTTAACGCTAGCTATCCAGATGTGTGTGAGTTGAAATCTCCTTGCATTTTGATTTGTATTTCGCTAATCGTTAATGATAATGACCACTTATTCATAAGCTTGTTGGCCATTTGTTTCTCTTCCTTGGAGAAATATCTTTTTAAGGTCTTTGCTCATTTTTTACATGCATAGTATGATTTTTAATTGTGGAGTCATGGGAGCTATTTATGTAGTCTAGCTGTTAACTCTTTGTCAGTTATTGTAATTTACAAGTATTATCTCCCATTCCACTGGTTGTCTTCTTACTCTATTGGTTGTTTGCTTTACTGCAAAGACATTTTAAAACTTAATGTAGTTCCATCTTTTTCTTTTTGCTTTTGTTTCCTGAGCATATCCAAGAAATTAATTCCAAATCCGGGCCTCCCCACTGGCACAGTGGTTAAGTGCTGCACTGTGGAACTGTCGGCAGTGGCAACATGAGTTCGATGCCCAGCCAGGGAGATTCCTACATGGCGCAGCAGACCTCTTTTGCCTCATCCACTGCTCTCCTCAGCAGTGTATTTCCATCAGTCTGCCTGTTCTGCCCCCCCACTCTGTCTCTGGTGAATCTTCTTTCTGCCCCACGCTTCTGGCCTGTACCCAGCTTTTATGCATAAATAAATCTTAAAAAAAAAAAGAAATTAATGCCAAATCCAGTGTGACAGAATTCTTCCTGTGTATTCTTCTTGGAGTTTTTATATTTTAAATCTTTTGTTTATGTTTTTTGTCCATTTTTAGTTATTATTTATATATTGTGTAAGGTAAAAATGTTTAATATTTTCCGTTGCATATGGGTATCCAAATTTCCTTTAAGAACCTATGCAGATGACATTGATAACAATTTTCTGTCTTATAACAAACACCATGCCAGTTTTATGTCATTTAACTTAATATTTAGAGATAATATTTTGGACCACTAATGATTATTCTCTAAGGGTAGTAGTATACACCTTCTGTGAGATAATAACTCATAATATGTGGTCAGTTGAGAGTTGTTATTATGAAACTACATCAACCAGGTCATTGGGATTGGTTAAAGAAGGATGCAGGAAACCTGACCCAAACTAGGTAAGTGAGAGATATTTACAGAGATTTTTGAATTTGTGATAAGACAAAAATGCTCTGTTTCCTGTAAGTAGCTGACACTTTGGTTAAAATCAAGGGAGCTGTTTGATAGAAAAAAAAAATACAACAGCTGTTGCAGAGAATCATGCATATATAAATATATATATATAATAAAAGATGGGAGACCTCAACTCTTCTGTCCTTGTATTTCTTTCATTAAATCTTCCAATGGATTCTTCATTTGGGTTAAACTTATCCCTCATTAGTTACTCTCTGTGCTGCAAAAAAATAAATAAATAAATAAATAAATAAATAAATAAATAAATAAATAAATAAAAAAGCTCAGTAATAGAGATTGGCAATTTCAGTCATACATTTACCATCCATATCTCATAGTAGAAATTAATAAATCTGGGACTCAACCTTAAATTCAGATAAAATAAATTATAAAGATCGTTTTCAATCATACTGCTACACTGCTTCTTAATTTTCTGACATGGCTTTTAGCACACTTGATTGGACATAGATTTAGTTATGGAACCTGAAGCTTTCCCTATCCTTTGTATTATCAACTGAAATAATCACATCTGTGAAGCAATTCTAAAGGAAATTGATTAAAGTGATTATTTAGAACAAATTGAGGATTCAAAACTGGAGATGCAACATCAACATTTCTCTGGGTGCTTGTCCTGCCCTTCAGTTCTAGTATGAGTTATATACAATTTGTGCAGGGGAACTACATGCACAAGACATAACCTTAATTCTTCTGTAGCAGAGATAAGGGAAACACATGGTAACATTTTTTTTTTTTAGTGTGAAAGGAGGAAAGTTGTATATAAAAAAGTGATCTCCCACTCTGCAGATTCAGATTGTATCTTTTTATGTGGATAATACAAGAACTGAGACTTACAAATATTTCTTTTCTAGCCTAGATGATGCTTCTGCATATATGAAGGATGGACAGTGTAGATTATTTCAGCTCCCTTCTTCTAGCAACTGCAACATGACAAAGAGGGGGTTGTGTAGCCTTGGGGTGTGATTTGACTGTATGGCATTTTCAGGGCAAAAACAATTTTTTTTTCTTTTTGCTGATTAAAGCCTTTGTATCTGCCAGTTCAGCAGCTTTCTTGAAAGGAGACAGCTCTAACAAGCTGTAGGAATTTTCTTTCAGTCTATAATATCTAAGTCAAATTTTAAAGTTAAACATTTAGAATTATAGTTTCATCTTTTCACCTTTCTTACCTTATAAAATATACAATGTTTGAAAAAAATGTTATAATTTGAGTGATATACCCATTACAAGTGCATATAAATAACCAATAATTGGTGGTTTTATTAATTATCATTAATATTACCTTCATGTTTCTTATTGTTGCTGTTCTGAGGGAAACAGCTAATGACTTATTTTAGCAAAAAATAAAATTATTTAAATATATTTAAAATATTTAACCCATCTAGTCAGGGTATCTTTCAATGTTTGCCTTTTATTTTTGAAGAATACCATTGAAATTTTGATAGGAATTACATTGAAACTGTATATTACTTTGAGTAGGATGGTTACTTTGAAATATTAATTCTTCCAACCCATGAATAGGGAATATTTTTCCATTTATTTTTTTCTTCTATTTCTTTTAACAATGTTGTAAAGTTTTCTTTGCATAGGTCGTTAACCTCCTTTATTGTGTATACTGATAGGTATTTAATATTTTTCTGGTGTTATCCTAAATGGAATAATTTTGTTTATTTTTTTCCTCTTCTAGCTCATTGTATAGAGGGAGGTAATTGATTTTTGTGTATTGATTTTATAACCTGCAACTTCACTGAACTGATTTATTGTTTCACTTAGGGATTTTTATTGACTTGATTCTGATGACCCTGTGTTTCACTTCTCTATATTCCACATGTAAATCAAACCATCCAGTATCTGTTTTTCCTTCAGACATATTTTGCTTAGCATTATCCCCTCCAGTTCCATCCATGTTGTTGAAAATGACAAGTGCTTTCCTTTTTTTATAGCTGACTAGTATTCCTTGTGCCACATCTTTCCAATTCACTCAGCTGTGCACTTAGGTTATTTTATAACTTGCTATTGGAAATAGTGCTGAAATGAACTTAGGAGTGCAAATAGCCCTGAAAATTAGAGTTTTTGCATTCTTTGGGTAGATATCTAGGAGTGGTAGAACTATTTTTAGCATTTTGCGATACTTCCATATTGTTTTTCATAGTCACTGGAACAGTTTACATTCACACCAACAGAGTAGGAGGTGCCTTTTTCTCCATACCCTCCTCAACACTTGTTTCCGGTCTTTTTGATGTAGGCCATTCTCACAGGTGTGAGATGATATCTCACTGTAGTTTTGGTTTTCTCACCCCTGTTGACAAGAGATGATGAACATTTTTTCATGTGTCAGTTAGTCACCTGTATGTCTTTTGGGGAGAACTGTTTAACTGTTCTACACTTTTTTGTTAAAAAAAATATTTTTATTGACTTGTTTTTTTTTGTTTTTTTTTTGGTTGAGTGGTATGAATTCTTTGTAGATCCTGGATATCAGTCCATTGTCAGATGTATGGGGTGCCAATATTTTCTCCCATTCAATAAGTTATCTTTTTGTTTCAGTGATAGTTTTCTTTTCACTGTGCCTAATTTTTTAATTTGATGTGTTACCATTTGTTTCTATTTGCTCTTATGTTTCTTGCTCTTGGAAATGAATCCACAAATATATCACTTAATACATTGTTTTGCTTATATTTTCTTCTATGTATTTTATAGATTTTAGGTCTTACATTTAAGTTTTTTGTACATTTTGAGTTAATTTTTGAATGTGGTATAAGATAGTGTTCTAGTTTCAGTCTTCTTCATGTTATTGTTCAGTTTTCTCAGTATCATTTGTGAAAGAGACTTTCTCCAATGTAAAATTTTGGTTTCTTTAGAATAGATTAACTGTCCATATAAATGCAGGTTTATTTCTCAGCTCTTACTTTTAGTCCACTGGTCTGTATATCTATTTTTGATGCCAGTTTCATACTATTTTGATCACTATTGCTTTGCAATATAATTTGAATTGCGGGTGTGTGATACCGCTACTCTTTTTTTATCAAGATTCTTTGACTATTTTAGGTCTTTGTGGTTGCATACAAATTTCAGTAATATTTGTTCTATTTATTTGAAGAATGGCATTGAAAATTTGATAAGGAATGCACTGAATCTGCATATTGCTCTGGGAAAGAGCATTTTGAGAATGTTAAATTCATTTAATCCACAAGCAAGGAATAAAGATCTAATATTTTTGCTTCTGCTTCTATTTCTTTCAACTTTAGCTTTTATTGTATAGATCCTTTACTTCCTCTGTGAAATTTACTCTTCTTTCAGATGCAGTTGTTGATGTGGTTGTTTTCATGATTTCTTTCTCTTCTAAGTCATTGTACATAGGAACACAATGATTTATAGTATTTACAGTAGTTTTTTTTTTTAAGTGGAGTTTAGTTTTTGATCTATATTTTCATGTCATTTGGAAGTAGTGATAGTTTTCTTCTTCTTCCCCAGTTTGGAGTTCTTATATACTTCTCTTCCCTGGCTGTTCTAGCTAAGACTTTCAATACTATGGTGAATACTATTGGTGGACATGGATGCCGTTGTATCAGATCTTAGAGGAAAAGCTATCAGTTTTTCACCTTTGATAATGATGTAATTTCTGAACTTTTCACATATAGCCCTTTTAATGTATTCTGAGAAATAAAATTAGTGAACAGAATATAGAAATTGAAGCTTTAAATAATTTATATTATTTTAGAAATAATTATATCTTTTTACTACTGAAGATGTTTTAACATAATATTTAACACAGAGATATTAAATAAATATGCATTTATTTATTATTAGTTATTTAATTATGTATGACAAATATTATGTGAAATTAACTATGGTTAATATACTAACACCAATTGAACACTTAATTGCATGTAAAGTGTGCCCTGTGTACCCTGACTACATGTAACTCTTCTTATCTCCAAAACAATTCTGTCATATATATTATTAATGGCCCTATTCTACAGAAGAAAAAAAAAGATAAAAACTATAAAAACTTGCAGGTAGTGTTGGGGATGAGATAATTCTGAGAGTAATTAAAAAACCTTTCACTTGAGACACTATGCTGTATTATACAACATTAAAAAATACTAACAATTTTAAGTTCTGCTGAAATCATGATTAGATGGTTTACCATGACTATACCCATGTTGTTTGTCTGAACATGGTGATGGTAGAGTCAGTTTTCAACTAAAGCAGTGAATAAATTAGTAGTAGAATATGCACCAGTAAATAAAAAAGGTATCTAATTTCATAATCTAAAGATTAGTGTCAAATAACTGTTTGAGATTGCTTCACTTATTTCACAATCTTTTAAATTTAACTTATCAAGGCCATGAGTAAAATACAAGGTATATAACTGAAAATCTTACTAATGTTAAGGAAACTATTAACCTAAGTCTTAAGTTTTTTTTCATATTCATTGAATACTTGGAGATAATTAAAATAACCTTTGATGTTTTAAGTCATATGATACCTTTAGTTTTGAAACAGTTTAGGCAATCTTAGCTAATTGTATTTTATATTTTTATATTTAAGAATATATTACAAAAGCTAAATTTGCCATTTTTAGAGAGAATATGTTATGTAAAAGACTCTATGATGGAAACTTAGAACTTCACGGCATCATCATTCTCTGAAGGCATAAAATCTGCTATTTGTTTCACTTTCGCTCCCCATACATGGTCACCTGTGTTTGTAAATCACTCCTTTTTTTTTTACTGTCATCTGTAGTTTCTGACCTCTGCTGTTATTTCTATCTTGCCCCATTTTTCTGTTCCTTTATAAGCAAGAGCATCTTGAGATATTCACCCCAAAGATTTCCTCATTGAGAAGAAATTCAGAAACCAAACGGTAGTGCTGTAATCAAAATTCTGCTCTATAAATTCAATCTGCTTAGATTTTAACACAACGGAACTTGTAAAACTGTCACAATAGTTAATAGACCCAAAAATAAAACACTGTCTCTTACCCATCTTTATGTATAGGTAGATATGCTTACCTACAAAAAAAATTGTAACACATATGGTAATTTTTATGATTTATAAATTATTTTTCTTTTTCCATATACAATTATTAAATGGCATTGATAAATCTTTCAACCTTGTAAGGACTTGTTTATTAGATTCTTTATTCAGCATTTGTTGGCTTTGTGAGAGGTTTAGGTCCCCTGGAGGGTTAATCAAGGACGTCTTTACACATGTAATAGATTTTACAGTTAGGCAATTGCTAGGAATGAAAGATATCAGCAAGATACCCTTTTAGAATTAAACTTCTATTTTATACATTTAAGAAATTCAAAGTCAGTTACTTCGTGAAATGAAAGTACTTTTAAATATGTTTTTACTATATTTCAAGCAATATATACTAGAGTGATAGCTTCATAGATAACATGATTTTTGACCTTTCGCAGAATTTTGGGGATTGGTTAATTCTTGTTAATGTGGAACTAAAATACACATCAAGATTTGCTGCTTTGAAGCACTATGAAGTTATCCAGAGCCAATGCAGCATGAGTTCGATACCTGGCTAGGGAGCTTCCCACATGGCGCAGCAGACCTCTCCTGTGTGCCCACTGCTCCCCTCAGCAGTGTATTTCAGTCAATCTGCCTGTTCTGCTTCCCACTCTGTCTTGGGTGAATCCTCTCACTCCTCACACCTGTGGTCTACACCCCAGTTCTTATATACATAAATAAATAAATCTTTTAAAAAAAGATTTGTTGCTTTGGGAGAAGGTTGTCAACACATTCTGTAATTTCTTCACACAGATCATTTACTAGTCCTGAACACTTTCTATGAGCAGAAGTGATGCTAAGTAAAAATTTTTTACACATTAGGAAAACTACTACTCAACCAATTTTGGTAGTCACTCTTAAGCCTGTTTTCAAATTAGAAACCTGATCCTTAAATCACGTAACTGATAAGTAATAGCAAGGTTTATACCATCTGACTCCATAGGCTAAGCTCTTTCTACTCCAATTCCATAAGTTAAATTATTTTTATCTTTATCATGCTATGATTTTCTTTTATAGGTTGATTCCCTACTCCATGTCTTCTGGATTTTTTAACAGTCTTTAATAGTCTCTCTCTCTCTCTCTCTTATCCCCCTTCCCTCCCCTTTTCTCTGAACGTATGTGATTGAAAGTATTTTTTCTTTCTAGACTTCTATAAGTCATTCTTATTCGCCTTCATTCTTTTCATTTAAGTAATTTTACTTATTCAAATTTCTTCTTTACCATAAGACATATCTTTTCTTTTCCTTTACTTTAATAGCATTAGAGCTTTCCTTAATATATCATTCCTTTCCTGTTAAAATGGTAGGTCATTCTAATTACATAAACGTATTATTCTAACAAAGTAAAAATAATACCTGAACATAATATCTATGAAAATGATGGCACAAGAAAACTGAAAATTCAATTACTGTGTACTACTTATTTGGTCAACTTAACTATTTAAAGTGTCTATCTTTCTATAAGTATCTATCATCTGCCATCATCTACTGACTGTTTATTCTTTCAGTCTTATCATTCTATCATCTGTGTAGTCATGAATTGCCATATACATGAGTAACAATTTGTAAAATTAATTGAAAATGGAAAGGTGTTTTTGTTTTTCAAATGATAAAGAGGCACAACTGGCATTTAATAAGAACCCCAAATATCAGATGTCTGCAAAATGTTATAATTATTTTAATTCATATTTTTAAATGTCAGATATTAGAAGTATTGATGTTTTTGTTAATTTTTTTTAAAGACTTATTTTTTATTTATACATACAAGCTGGGGTACAGGCCAGAGGGAGGGGGTGGCTAGAGGGTTCACCAGAGACAGAGCAGGTAGCAGAACAGGCAGATCAGAAATACCCTGCTGAGGGTTGCAGCGGGGAGACAGGAGAGGTCTGCCACACCATGTGGGACTCTCCCTGGCTGGGGCGTCGAACTCGCATCGCCGCTACCGACAGCTCCACAGCGCAGCGCCTAACCGCTGTGCCACCAGGGAGGCCCTGTTTTTGTTAATATTTTTAAAGCTTAATTTATTTCATGAGAAGTTATCCTGCTGTAATCATGTTTTTAAAATGAAGCATAAATATTTTTAAAATATTTTGCAAATAATTATACTAATAAAATATTTAAAATTTTTAAATTTTAAGAAAAAATATTAAAGCCCAGAATGTTCATAAAACTTCCCGGAAAAAATAGACATTTTATCTCTTATAGAAAAATATAGACTTCTACAAAGTCTTATAATCCACACAGTAATGGGGAAAAAATCATCTTGACAGGATTATAAAAACTGTTCTGGTGTTACTATAAAAAGAAACATATTAAGCATTGAGTAAGAATAAATTACTTAAAATGTATTTCTAATGAATTAAAAATATTTTATCTCTAATTGAATCTTATTAAAAAGATATATGTAATAATCCTATATATCTTAATATGTAAAAAATAGAATGAATTATGATATGGGCACTTGATATGAATGTGAAACATAGGCATCTAGGTTTTTAGAAATAATGAACTGAAAAGAAAGGAGAAATAAATTTGAAGGCAATATAAAGAGAAAGAAATTTGAGGGCAAAATAAAATTTAATCAAATTACCAAAAGGTTTTGGAATCAATTAAGATTTCTCTTCTTTTTCTTTACATTATTGTGTATCCCCCAGAGGTTTCCCACCACCAATTCACCCATGAACCATCACTATACTCCCTTGTGCTCTTTTCTCCTCTATTTTGGGCTCTCTTCCTCCCCCTCTCCTGTAGAATGTCTTTTATTTGTGGTTGCCTGATAGTTTTTGCTTTTGTTTATGCTTTGTGTGCTATTTTCTCCTTCTGATTTCTCGTTTGGCTCTCTTATAGTCCTCCTATAAGTGATACCATTCAATATTTTTCTTTTTCCTTCTGGTTTATTTCACTGAGCATGATCCCTTCTAGCTCCATCCATGTTGCTAAGAATTGTAATAATTTATCATTTTGATTGCTGAATAGTAGTCCATTGTATACATGTACAACTTCTTCTTGATCCAGTCATCATTTTTTGGGCATTTGGGTTGTTTCCATGTTTTAGCTATTGTAAATAGTGCTGAAATAAACAGGTGTGCATGTGACCTTTTGGATTACTGGTTTTGTGTCCTTTGGGCATATTCCTAGGAGTGGAATTGCTGGGTTGTATGGAAGCTCCATTTTTAGTTGTTTGAGAAACCACCATATTGCTTTCCATAGAGGTTGGACCAGTTTGCAGTCCCACCAACAGTGTAGGAGCATTCCTATGGAACCACAACAACGCTCTAATAGCCGAAGCCCTCTTCACCAAAAAGAAAGAGAAGAAGGTATCACCCTCCCAGACTTCAAATTATACTACAAAGTCATAATAATTAAAACTGCATGGTACTGGACCAAAAATAGACACACAGATCAATGCAATCGAATAGAAAACCCAGAAATCAACCCATATATATATATGGGTTGATTTCTGGGTTTATAGATACACACACACACACACACACACACACACACACACACACACACATATATATATGGACAGCTAATCTTTGATGAAGGTGCAAAGAACATGCAATGGAACAAGGACAGTTTATTCAACAAATGGTGCTACAAAATCTGGACAACGCCCTGCAGAAAAATGAAACTAGACTACTACCTCATGCCATGCACAAAAACTGATTCAAAATGGATAAGAGCCTTGTACATAAAACCTGAAACCATAAAATATATAGAAGAAAACAGGCAAAACACTACAGGACATACATCTTAGTAACATTTTTAAAGACACATCCCCCAAAACAAAGATAGTGAAGGAAAAGATAAACAGCTGGGATTACATCAAACTAAAAAGCTTCTGTACAACAAAAGAGACATTCATGAAAATAAATAGACAGCCCACTGATTGGGAGAAAACATTTGCACTCCATACAACAGACAGGGTCTAATAACAAAAATCTACAAAGAACTCAGATGACTAAAAAAAACAAAGCCAAAAATCCAGTCAAAAAATGGGCAGATGGACTTAAAAGACACTTCTCCAAAGAAGAAATGCAAATGGCAAACAGGCATATGAAAAAATGTTCAACATCCCTCATAATCAAGGAAAAGCAAATAAAAACCACTATGAGATATCACCTTACACCAACAAGAATGGCACACATTAAAAAAAAAAACAAAAAAACAGAAAACAACAAATGTTGGTGAGGATGTCAATTAAGATTTTTATTCCAATTTATTTTATACTCACTGAAATGCGTATATCATAGACAACTACCTAACTGGAAAGGATTTCATCACAGAAGTACACATATTGTAAGCATAGCAATAGTGCAAATATTTATTAGAGAAAATTTAAATATTAATAAATATGGTAATGATTATTATTGGATAACAAAAATCCCTTTAGTTGCTGATGCCATTAATAACATTTTTTAAAAAAATATTCCATACTACCACAAATCTGTGTCTTTAAGATATTGAACATATTATAAAATTATATATAGAAAATATTTTAAAATATTTTATTGTTATTCCAAATACTGAAAATTGACTATAATAACTGTTATGAAGATGTCTTGTTAAAACTATTTGGAGTTATATGATCTAATATTTTCTTACAGTCTACTGAAATACTTATTTCTAGATATTGACAATACTATATTTTTTAAATTCATTCTGTACTCCACTTAATTAAGACTATTGTATTCAAATTATTTTAATACCAAAAACTAGATTAGTGATTTGATTTACAGATAAGAGATATGATGGGAGTGATGACTTCTGGGCTATTCTTTTATTATCCTATGCCATAATATAGGAAATTATTTTCTCACTAAGCATATAATTAAGATAGCTCATTTGTGAATATCATTTATTTATTTTCTCCACCTGTGGTTGCTATGTTTTTGTTGGAGTGTGTGATCTATTTCACTTATATTTAAATATATATGTTATTTCTTTACTTATAATTAATGTTTATTCTAATGCCTAAACTTATTCATACCATGATCTTGTACTTATTTTAAGAAAAGTCATTGATCTCAATTTTCTTGTTGCCTAAGCTACTAAATGAAGGTAATTGCAGGCATCTCACTGTTGCATTATACATTTTAGTAGTTATGTTCAAATATTAGTATCTTGGAATTCATACTATTTTATTATAAATTATTTCTATTTTCTCATTTATATTAGGTTTAGGATTTATATTGATTTTAAAAAGTAATATATGTGGTATTATAAATGAAATCTCATTTCAGGTATATAAAAGGTACATTAGAAAAAGTCTATTTTACAGTGACATTACTTTTAATATACATCTGAATGATATGCAGTGTTATAAATCAATGTTACCTCAGTTAAAAGAAAAAGAAGCACTGATTCCATTATATGTTCATTTTAGTCTTCTACTGAGTCTTAGTATCTAGCCATACTCTATCTACAAAAGGTCCACTACCATATTTTAAATGCTATCTTTAGGAGCTAATGCCAGCAGATGGCTTCCTGACAAGTTTTTCCTTGTGTTGCCTTGTCTAAAGGGTTAACAATTCACTCAAAGTGTATTCTAAGGATTAGAGTCATAGGGAATCTTATAGGACATAGCTAAAGACAACTAAGGATCTGTTAATTTAAAAGAAGTACAGTATGCCTCAAGAGAGAAAATATCATGATATACTTCAAAATTTAACTATATCTCCTACATTTTAGCTTCAGGTATGTCATAATAGTGGATTATACATGGCTATGTGAATGCGAGACCTACTTACAGCATGTGGGCGGGGAACTGACTATACTGGTCAACAAATTTCTACAAAAGTCATGTTACTGAAATAAAATTAGTCATTTCCTATCAGTATTTATAAGCTCAACACGGATATGACAGTCAAATTCTAATTTTGGCTCTAGTTTTGTTTTTTAATCTGCAATAAATTAATGTTTTCATCACGAAATGCATGCCAATAGTAATAGGCCTATGGTTAACACCTGTAAAAAATCAAGTCATAGACTGCTTCTTAGATTTCTTTACTTGTCTCTTGTACAGCTGTTCAGGAATAGAATAGATGGAAGACGGTTTCCACTGTGCAAAAGCACAGTCTTAAGACTCAGCTTCGAAGAATCTAGAAATAGTATCCATTCTTGTGGGTCATTAGTGATTTCTAAGGCATTCATGAGGCCCCCGATATCGGAACAGAATACCAGAGTCCTTTCTGAAGAAAGGCTCCAACTGCTGGTGGTGCTTTTGATATAAAGTAATTGTAACATCTTCTTCTAGAATATTCCATTGTTGGAGTCTTGATCCTGGCAATTCTGCCTTGTTCTTGGATAAGTTCAAATCACAAACCAGGTCATTGAGTTCCTCCTGTGTTAGTCTGTGTGGGGTTAATGATGCGCCACAATGAAAATCTGGATCACTGCATGCTGATGGAACAGGAGAAGAACAGGTCAGCTCACCCTTGTCCTTATTAGATTAATCAAGAGAATATTCTGTTGGAGGTTGTGGAATAGGAAGTCCCTCACCATGTGGAACTGGTCTCAATGCAGATGGAATGTTTGGGTAGACTATTCTCAACTTCTTTTGCTTCGTTATTCCATCGGAAAGAGGAGGAACCCAGCAGAAGTAACAGTTTTCTATGTGGTTGCTTGGCTCTCTCCACACCATGGGGACTGCAAACGGCATTGATGGTCTTTTGCCATTTAACCACTGTGACAACTGTGTTGTACATGTAGCACAGCATATATATGCAGGGCCCAAAGCTTGTCTTGGTCACCAACCTTGCATCCAAAGTCAAGATGATAAGCCTTCTTCACTTGAGAAGTGATACTTTTCTTCTGGTTGGCAAATGACACTTCCCCACAAATAGAGCAGAAATTGTCCATGCTATTAATACACTTTCAAGACATTACTGTTCTGTATCGTGCCTAAATGGATAAAATCATAACTGTTCTATGGAACAGTAACTTAAACTGTCTCACACAAAGTCTGAAATATTTTCAATGCTCAATCTTTCCGACAGGGTTCTGTCTAGTGCACTGCTGACGTCAGCTTACTTCAGCAGCCACCTGGCAGTAGTATTGCATTGCATCAGAAAATGATGCAGTCACCTCTGGATGATGTGTGCTTGATGGTATTATGCAATGCGATGCAATATTACATCGTTCTAGACTGATTTAGGATGTTGTTGCAATCCTACTGGATAAATTTACACAGTGAAACATAAAAAATGGATTATATGAAACATCTTCAAAACGAGAGCTAATGAAAAAATTTCAGGGCTATATTCATGTTCAGCACACCAAGATCCTACAGATTGGGGCCTTTTAAAGTCAGTAACAATCTCACTGTTGTCCAGTGCTATTTGATTTCAGTCACTTGTTTGGTATAACTTTCTTCTGGTAAATCAATTGAAACTGTACCTTTTCTTCCATTTATCTTTACCTGCTAAAGCAATTTTGGCTAAGATTAAAACTATTTATTTGAAAATGTTGATGATATGATTTAGGTAACTTGGGGAATATAAGAACCCACATGAAAAAATTCTGTCCATTTTTTAGAAAATAAATACAACCCAGAATAAATGAAAGGAATATTTTTTTACATATGCTAAACAGTTTGCAGAAAAAGCAGAAAGGAAACTTTCTTCCCTCTCACAGTCATAGCCCTTTTCTCAGCTCTGTGAAATAGTTTTTAGATCATCTTATATGCCAAGGGGCTTTGGTTGCTTCTTTTTGTCCTTCGTGACCCTCAGATAAAATGGAAACTTTCTATGTTCATGACTTTCTTTTCATGTTGAGCTCATGGGGCCATGAGGTCATGCTACTAATATATTTTTAAGCTTCACACAATTACCCTCAACCCTAGTAAAGCATAGAGCAGCAGGACAGTATTTATGGCCTGTCCTCATGAAAATCACTGTCTTAGGCAGCCCCACAGGACACCAAACATTATGCAGAGCTCATAAAAAATATGAAGGGACAATGTAGGGCTAACATATTTAAGCATCCTATTACTGCACTTTTGAATGTAAGTTCTTTCACCTAGATTTTCTGCTGTGAGGTTAAGCTGCATGGTTTCTCTGCAGGTTGCTGAAGGGGAAATTATTTTTCTCTCCATTTTCCTACTAGCTATTATTTTTGCAAACAAAATTATCATCCTGCACCATATAAAATTGAGGAGGGGTGGTTATAAACTTTCACCACATAGATCCAAGGACACTTCACTATATATTGCTACTTTGTTTCACTAAGCCATGTCATTTATCCTTCTTTGAAGTAAGCATAATCACATATTATGACAGCTTTGAAAGAAATTTTTGGTTTTCAAGCATTGTGTGCTGTGCTTTGCTTATTTTATTATAATGCAATTTCCATCTTTTTCATATATTTTAAAAATATATAAAACAATACAAAAAGCAAAAATGAGAATAAACTGGCATACGATTTAAAGAATATTCACATTAAGATTCTTAAAATCTCTGAAAATTGAATTATTTCTCAAAGAAGTTAGAGAAACAGTGGTCTTAGCAAAATAAGCAATATAAACTATACTTTCTGCCTTCCCATTTGTCAGATGCTTCCTTTGCTCAGCTGTTTCATAAATCCTATCGATTTCACAGATGCACTTGACTCATCAATTTTGCCAGTGTAGATATTAGGTCTTAAGCAACATTACTTTGATGCCAACAGCAAACAAAAGTAGAAAAAAAAAAAAGGGAAACAATAGAACAATACCCCTGTTGAACATAGTCTGTAAATATCCTAACTATAATCTTAACAAACAAAATTCAACAATGCATTGAAGGAATCATATATCAGGACCAAGTGGTATTTATTCCAGGGATTCAAGGATGGTTCAACATCTGAATATTGATCAATGAAATTCACCACATCTATTAAAGGATAAATAAAAATCATAAATGATCATATAAATAGATGCAGATAATGCATTTAACAAGATTAAGAATCTGTTTAAGGTTAAAAACACTGAAAAATGAGAAAAGATGGAAAAAGATCAATGCACTAAAGTTTAAATATGACAAGCCCACAGCAAACATTACACTCAATGGTAAAACCTAAAACTTTTTTCTCTAAGGTCTAGTACAAGAAAAGGATTTCTACCTTCACCACTATTATTCAACATAATATTGGAAGTCATAACTAGAGCAATCAGACAAGATAATGATATTTACAAAAAAATTAGTCATGTTCCCATATGAGGGAAGATGAGGTAGAAGAAGGTGGTAGAAGTTCCCAATGAGGTAGAACATAGTGAAGTCAAAGAGAGTATTTCAATTAGAATTGAAAAAAAAAAAAATTCAATACCTTGCAGTAAATGTAACAATAGTTCTAGAGGGCTTTACAATGGCAACTGTAAGAAATTTAGAAAGGAGACACAAAGAAATAGAAAGATATGCCTTGCTCATGGACTGGAAAACTTAATATTGTTAATTGGCCATCTTACCCAAAGCAATATAAAGATGCAGTGCACATCCTATCAAAGTTTCAGTGACATTCTTCAAAGAAATAGAGTAAACATTACTTACATTTATATGTGAGCACAACAGATCCTGACTAGCTGAAACAATCCTGACAAAGAAGAACAATAGTGGTATCACTTTTCAGACTTTAAACTATACATTTATGCAATAGTAATCAAAACAGTATGGTACTGCTATAAAAATAGGTGGACCAATGAAATAGTATGGAGAATCCATAAAAAAAATCAACATTTATATGGAGCCAAGAGGGTATACTGGAGAAAGAAAAATATCTTCAATAAATGGAATTGGGAAAATTGAACAGAGATATGGAATAAAATAAAAGTAGGCCACCATCTCATGTCATATAAAAAATAACAAAAATGGATTAAAGACGTAGATGTAAGATGTGAAAACATGAAGTATTTAGAAGAAAATATAGTCAAAACACTCCACAACATTGACTTCAGTGATGTCTTTGTGGGATCATCTCCAAGGGCATAAGACATAAAATAAAGTAAAACCAAATGGGACTACACCAAACTAAAACAAAGCATCACAGAAACAAAAATACACCAACTAAATAGGACAAATATTTGCATATCATACAACTGACAAGGGTCTGATACTCAAGATAAAAAAGAACTCATACAACTCACAACAAGAAAAAAATAGTTCAATCAAAAAATGGGTAAAATAGCTAAATTGGCACTAAGTAGAATAGCTAATGTATCCTTCTATTTATGTGTCCTTCTATTAATGTATCCTTCTATTAATGTATCCTTCTCATATATCCTTCTATACTAATGTATCCTTCTAGCGTAAAATTTACATTAAATAGAAGGATACATTTTTGCTAAGCTAAAAATTTTGATTTTAAATGATTGTCTTGAGAGCAGTGAAAATAAAGCACATACATATTTATCTCTTGCTATTTTGTTAATTATTTGGAACCTCATTTTAAATTAGAAACATCAATATATGAAGGCATATCATCATTTGAAAACAGAAATTTACCTTACTTACAAAATAATAAATGGTTATTATGAAAAATTTTCAGAACATGAAAGACGCACAGATAACATGTCACCCATAATGACAAACCTACATTTATCTATCAATAATATTAATATGTTACATCATAGACCCACACTACAAACTAACAAAGTATAAAATATTTAAATATTCTGTGATAATTTACTTTTTAATTTATGAATTCTTCATTTGCATGCATACTCTGAAATACTCTAGCCATTAGGAAATAAATATGCATATATTTGGTACTCAAAAATTTTTGTTGTCCTTGTTATATTTAGAGAGACTGCTAGATATATGACACTCTGAATTCCTAATTTAAATTCTTCCTTTTCTGCCAAATGCATACCTTTGGAGAAGTTTAAGGTTTACATTCAATTATTAATGTAGGCATGTAATTTAAAGTATTTTATGGTATTATTTCTCCCAGTGGTCAACAGAATTATAAAATAATTGATCTCTTCCATACTGATTTTGAATAACATTTTAATCACATATTATGGCTCTCTGAATATTAGCTAAAGTTCATTTTTATGTCTTCACATGAATCAAAGATTAAACACTTTTAATAAAAATTAATATTTTGTAATGTCTGCCTTCTCATATTTATACATAAGTGAATGGAAAAATCAACAGAAAATGCAGGCTAACATGTTGCAAAAGATAGCATAATTTTTGTGATGCTTAATTTTTATAATCATTAAGCAATTGGTGTTAGAAAATTGATTTAATTGGCTCATGGAAAAGTTTGCAAAGATGTCAGCACTGTACAAAATGTAAATATTTATAAACTTTTGCAATAATTGAGTAATTAAAAACTCATTTTAAGAAGGCATACTTTTTATTCTTAATATTTGTAATTTCATCTCTGAATTTCCATTGGAGTACATGATCCAGTTATTTGAAAAAAATAATCCAACAGAAACAAAATGCTGTAAAAATATTTTAGCTTTTTAAGTTAATATAGTCTTGTCTTGAGAGTGACTTGTATCCCAAAGTATTCTACAAAAGTGTTAAACTAGCCTGAATATAAACTTAGAAGACTAGAGAAAAATTTATCCTTCATCTTCATTAAGACTCACATCATATTTTCTGTGAATATGTAATTTGAAATATTCTGACCAATTATCTGTTTCAGTTCTTAAAAATCAGATATTAAAATATTTCTGGTTACAGAATCCTTCTCTGTAACGCTTAAATGGCACACAAACTTTCTTCAAGGACATACTTTCATTGTATGTATGAAAATGGTGGATACCAAAGGCATTCATTGAAAACTGCTCCCTCCAAATATGGAACCATTTGCAGCATTTGAAAGTCATTCAGAGTCCAAGGCAGCTCAATGTGTTATTGTTTTTAAGTCAGGCTGATGTGATAAGAACTATGGGAGCTCCAATGTAATGACTTGCATCATAGTCTAAAATGGGTTAAAAGTAGCAAATTAAAATTACAGTTGCAATGTGATTTAAATACATTCTCTAAATAATAATTGAAAGTGTTTGCTATTAACTGGTGAGGAGTTTTATATATTTAGTGTCATTGTGATGCTTAGAAGTAGCAATCATTGATGTAAGGAAATACTGTTCACATATTTGACTATATGATAATCCTGTAATCTTAATGATTACAGTTAAATAAATATGTGTCTCTTAAAATCAGAGGAAGAGAGTTGAATGCTATGATAGTGAGGTACAAAACCACACTATAACTTAAACAAGAAGTGTCCTACCAATCAACTTAAAGAAGTATATACTTTCAATAAATGTACCTTTCTACATTGATATGATACCTTTCTTTAAGGATAGAGGTACAGTAGAAATGCAATTTAGAAGGCCATATTAAGTGCAGTTTTATTTAATGGCTACGTAAAACTATTAATTTATAGATATGTAGATATAACCTTCTGATAATGGGGCATTTTTCTTTAAAAATTTAACCTAAATGAGAAATTTCCAAGTATTTAAATTCAAGCAATTTCTCTTGTGTTGTATATCAGAGCACTTAAAATGTCATGATACTAAAAACTGAAAATGGGAAGAATAGTTACAAAAACACTTTAGGTTAAAATATAGGGAATATGAGACTAAAGAGAGACTTTTTGGGAGATGTCTACTTGTTATATTGCTATCAGGTGCATGGGTTAAATAAAACAATAACAAAAAGCTATCCAAAATTTAAATTTTCTTCAAAATCATAACCATTATGCCCGTATGTATTGTGACTCATGATTAGATTACATATAAAAACAAACATATGTTACCCAGTTTTTTTAGAAATAATGTGCTATTTGTTTAGAGGCTACAGAATTCTTCAGTTCAAATCAGATACTCTACTTCACTGTCATACTTTCATTTTAACTGTCAAGAGATGCTGATTAATCAAAATTATTAAAATAATAACAAACAATAATCTCATGATTCTAGTTATTTTATGTGATATATTTTATGTTGCTCTATATTTTGAAGTCCTTTTGAATAACTGAGTACCCTAACTATAATTGCTAAGTAAAAGTTTTGTGGCACAAAACGTTTAATCAATATTTATGTTTAATCAATTTACGTTTAATCAATATTTTTTACGTTTAATCAATATTTTTCTTTCAGATGAATGAGCCAAAGGGTTCAAACCAACTCTAAAATATTATGAATAATCCCTTGTCCTCTCTTATCTGGACAGATCACTGTAGTTCATCTCAATTTCCTTATTTTTTTTTATAAACAGTTTTATTGTGATACAATTCACATCTCATATGTCACACATTTAAACTATAAAATGGAAAGGTGAGGATAGAAAGATGGCATCAGAGGAGGTTTCCTGCTTCATTCCTAGAAGCCAGTAGAAGGAATAAAATAATAAGAATTAAATCAGAAATAAATGAAATATCAATCAAAGGTTACAAAAGAGTAATGTAACCAAAAGCTGGTCTTTGAAAAAATAAACAAAAAATCAAACCTCTAGTTAGACTAACTAATGAAAAAGGGAAAATCAACTAAATAGAATCAGAAATGAAAGAGGCCAACTTACAAAAGACACCTCGGATTCAAAGGATCAGAAGAGATTACTATGAACTTTTGTGTGGTAGTAAATTGAATAATCTAGAAGAGATAGAAAAATTCTTAGGAATATACAACTATCCAAGACTGACTCAGGAAGAAACATAAAACCTGTACAGAATAATTAGAAGCAGGGAATAAAATGGCAATCAAAAGTTTCCTCAAAAAAAAAAAAAAAAGTCCTGGATCAGGAACTAGTGAGTTCTACCAAGCCTTACCGCTTCACAATTTAAAAAAAAAAAAAAAAAGAGACGGGGGAAAGATAGGAAAGATAAAAATCATAAGATCATATCAATAGATTAAGAGAAAGCATTTGATAAGTTTCAACATCCATTTATAATAAAAATGTTCAAAAATTGGGTAAATGGAACAGCCCACAACATAATAAAGACTATGTATGACAAAACCATAGCTCAGATCATTCTATAGGTCACATTTGGATTTCTTTGCCAATGTAAGCTCTGAAAAATATAGATGTTTTCTAATTTTGTTTTGCTATGTTTGTTGTTTTCATGTATAAGTCACTATTCCTTTTATTTTAGAAGAAATTTTATTAGAGTTATAGGAATTTTATAATCTCTACTTGTTTTTTTAAACAAGTAATTGTAGGCATCTTTTTACCAAACATTTTTTTCATGCCACAATAAGAATCATCTTTTTAAATTACATCATCTATCCCAACACAAGGACTAATACAATATTACTTAATAAAGGATGTTGTTTTTACATCATCTCATGGTTAATTTCTGTATTATTTATTTACATGTATTCCTTAAGATTTGTTCTCTTACAAAATATTTCAAAGTTGAGAGGATTGACGGGAAACATATACAAGGTCATTCCACTCACCTTCACTTCTCAGTCATTGGGAAGCATAGAAGCAAGGAAGGTAGAATTCCACTTAAGGAGATGATAAATACATTATACACATCATTCTCAACTGGATCTCATTTGTCCTGAATAGAGTCTTATGAGTTTTTTTTTAAATGAATAAATCACTTTATTGAAGGAATATTAACATTTGTATATACTTCATTAGTTCACCACTAGAAGTCCAACTCTGCACTTCACAATACAAATTACCTATTTTACCCAATTTACCCAACTTCAGTGAGTCAGATAAATGTGTTTTGTGTATAAGTGGTCATCTGTTCAGTCAAAAACCAGGAGTAAATATCCTTAGAGAGAATTTAGAAGGTGATTAGCCATCTTTATTTGAATAAGGAAACACATCCAAGTATAGAAGATTCCTATGCAGTTGAGAAAATATAAATCATTTCAAAACAGAAGGGAATTAGCGTAGAATTCTCATACAAATTTATTTAATAATCTGAAGAATTCGAAGAGGAAAAACTATTTTACTTTGAGAACAGGAAGCTTCTATCAACCCTAAACTAGAGTACAAAAGGGAAGGGTGTATTTAACATAGGTGAAAAAAATACTATTGTCTTGGGTTGAGATGAAAAGTTGGAAGAGAATGCTACCCTAAGAAGAGAGAGCTGCTGTTGTCCCTGGTCTGTTTCATGAGCTTGAACTAAAGAAAATGTTGGAAAGCGGCACCAGTGTGCCAATGCAGTAAATTGCTGGAGTTGTCAGCCATTGAGCTAGTGCTCTGGAGCATCTTTCACCAGTGCTGCTGAAACCAGAGTTGTAGGCTGTTAGCGTCAGTTGACTGCTAATGAGCAATGGCTGCTGATGTAGCTGTGGCTATTGCTGCCAGTGGAGGCATCATCAAAAGCAAAATTGTTTCTACCTTCCTGACTTCTAAAGGTCTATTTGACCTCCAGTGAGACTAACAATCCGGAAACTAGCTTGGTGGAATCTAAGAAACATTGCTTGGAAATACACAGCTTTGGTGATATAGCGGTATAGTGGAATAAGTGGAAGTGTGAGACTGAGGCCCAAAACTAACAGTTAACTCTCTGGCATAAGTCAACAATGCTCTTACATAAAAAATGGCCAAGAAAAATATCTGTGATGAAGTACTTTTCAGAAGAGATATGAATGGAATTAGGGCCAGAATCATGTGGTGAATTAGAGAAGAATTAGAATAAGTGAAAAAGCCAGAAAATGTGCCTGTGCGGAGGACATTGTTGTAGGACCACAGTGAGTAAGGTATTAAGGCCAGAAATGTGGTTGAGGACCATGATCTTACAGGGTGGATGAGCCCCAGCAAGGATTTTAGATTTCATTTCAAGTAAAATGGGAAGCCAATGGAGGGAGATAAGGGCACATTTTTATTGATGTAAGAAGGCAAATTATCCTAAGACCTTGATTTATCAGATACTCAAATGTGTTTCTAAAATTCAATGAATTAAAAAAAAATAATTGTGTCATATTATAAAATATCAACATGTAAGGAGAATAGAAGAAAGGTATGAAATAAATGCTAAAGTACATAGGGATTTCATAGATGACAGCTAAATAACAGGATAGTAGTTTGAGATGACTGAGAAATAAGGAATCACAACACTATAGATACAATATAATTTTATGTCTTTATAATGGTAAACTTTACATGGCAACTTGACAAACTCTGGTGCCCAGCTGTTTGGTCAAACACTAGGCTAGATGCTATGATGAAGGCATTTGAAAATGTGATTAAAGTTTACAACCTATTGACGTTAAGTAGAGTAGATTACCCTCTACAATGTGGGGGACTTTAACCATTTGAAAGCTTTAAGAAAAAACAACTGTGTTTTTCCCAAAATAGAGAAAATTCTGCCTCAAGATTACACATCAACATTAACCTAAATATCCAGCCTGTTAGCTAGCTTTATAAATTTCAGATTTGCCAGCTTCCACAATTGCATGAGTCATTCCTTAAATTATTTTCGTGTGATCTCTCTTTTTGTATATCTGTCTCTCTCAGTCAGTCTTTCCCTATTCCTCCCCTCTCTCATTTTCTTTCTGTATAGCTGCTATTGCTACTATGTCTCTGGAAAATCTAATATTATCCCTCTGTTATACACAAACCAAAAGAAACTCTAGATGGATTAAATAGATGTAAAAATATGAAATGCAAAAACAATTATGCAATGTATTGGTTCATATAGGGTTGGTCTCAGTGTGGCTTTAACAAGTAAAAACGTCACGAGTAAAAAGAATAAAACATTGGACTAAATTTTACAAAGGCAATTATTCTGTTTGTAAAGTAATTATTATAAACAT
Source organism: Scalopus aquaticus (assembly GCA_004024925.1). Taxonomy (NCBI): domain Eukaryota; kingdom Metazoa; phylum Chordata; class Mammalia; order Eulipotyphla; family Talpidae; genus Scalopus; species Scalopus aquaticus. The sequence goes on from PVIJ01000330.1 coordinate 175,525, forward strand.
TATAAAATTAACTAGAGAAAATAAAACCCCAAAATGATTAATATCTTTAATATGTTAAGAACTACTGTAAGTTATGATGTAGTAATAGAAAGTGTTATACTAATAGAAAAAAATAAGGTTTAGGGGCATAAACAAATAATCTCCTAAAGCATAAGGATAAATTAATAATGTAGATATGATAAAAATGGACTGTCATATAAGCAATCATATGAATTGTAATATTCCTGACATACACTCTTGGTTGGGTTTTAAATTGATGCCAATTTTCTGAAAAGTCATTTAATAGAATGTATTAAGGGCCATTGACACAGTAAATCTGCTTTTACAAGTATGTCCTAAGGGATAAAAAGAGATGTAGACAAACACTTATGTGTAGTGATATTTATGGCAGAATTATTTATAAAAGTACAAAATTGGAAGCAACTTGAAATAACCAAAAACATGAAAATGTGAAATAAATCATTATACTTTTGAATACAGGAATATTATAAAGGCATTAAAAATCATGCCTTGAGGAATATGTAATGACATGGGAAGTGCTCAATATGTAATGTTAATTAAATTTTCATCTTAAAAATGATTCTGGAAGTGTCTATATAGCAATTGTGATTTATTTGAGATTGTTATTTAGCACATTTAATCGCCTTTCACCCCAAATTCTGATTGAAATGATCAAAGAATAAAAGAAGGCAATAACTTATTTCAGTATTGGAAAATAGGGAAGTGAGCAAGAAATGGAACATTATGTAGAAGAATATGAATATTCAGCATGTAAAACTTATATTCTCTTTCTTCAGTTTTTTTTTTTTTTTATTTCATTTGGATTACCTACCTCCATAAAGGGGGACTGGAAGTCATACCTTTTATTAGGATGGAATGCAATCATATCACCAGAATAAACGAGTTATTTCACAAATGTGTGCTTGGTCTGAACTAGGGAAGTGAGACCCATTTCTTTTTCATTATTACATAATTGGGTGCAGGTTAATGTATGATTTTCCCCTTTCTGAATATACATTGTGAATTACTGTGAGAGAAAGAAGCTAACAAATAGAGAGTCTAATAAGGGGGGGAGTACATAGAACATAGTCACATTTAAAGCCTTTGTAACAAACAAGACAAGCCTTGGGCCCTGCATGTATGCTGTGCTACATGTACAGCACAGCTTTCACAGTGGTTAAATGGCAAAAGACCGTCAATGCCGTTTGCAGTCCCCATGGTGTGGAGAGAGCCAAGCAACCACATAGAAGACTGTAACTTCTGCTAGGTTCCACCTCTTTCCAATGGAATAATGAAGCAAAAGAAGTTGAGAATAATCTACCCAAACATTCTGTCTGCATTGAGACCAGTTCCACATGGTGAGAGACTTCCTGTTCCACAACTTCCAGAAGAATATTCTCTTGATTCATCTGATGAGGACAAGGGTGAGCCGACCTGTTCTCCTGTTCCATCAGCATGCAGTGATCCAGATTTTCATTGTGGTGCATCAACAACCACACAGACTAACACAGGAAGAACTCAATGACCTGGTTCATGATATGGACTTATCCAAGAACAAGGCAGAATTGCTGGGATCATGACTCCAACAATGGAAACTTCTGGAAGAAGATGTCACAATTACTTGATATGAAAGCACCACTAGCAGTTGGAGCCTTTTTTCAGATAGGAAAATACTCTGGTATTCTGTTCTGATATTGAGGGTCTCATGAATGCCTTAGAAATCACTAATGACCCACTAGAATGGAGATTATTTCTAGACTCTTCGAAACTGAGTCTTAAGACTGTGCTTTTGCACAATGGAAATCATCTTCCATCTATTCTATTCCTGAACATCTGTACAAGAGACAAGCGAAGAAATCTAAGAAGTAGTCTATGACTTGATTTTTTACACGTATTAACTGTAGGCCTATTACTATTGGCATGCATTTCGTGATGTAAACATCCATTTATTGCAGATTACAAAAAAAAACAAAAACAAAAACAAAAATTAGAGCCAAAATTAGAATTTGGGGCCTCCTTGGCGGTGCAGCGGTTAAGACCTGTGCTGTGGAGCCGTTGGCAGCGGCGACATGAGTTCAATACCTGGCCGGGGAAATTCCCACATGGCGCCGCAAACCTCTCATGCTTCGCCCGCTGCTCCCCTCAGCAGTGTATTTCCGTCCGTCTGCCTGTGCTGCTCCCCACTCTGTCTCTGGTGAACATTCTCACCGCCCCAGGCCTCTGGCCTGTACCTCACCTTGTATGCATAAATAAATAAATTTTTTAAAAAGGCACTATTTAAAAAATTTAGAATTTGTCATATTCTTGTTGAGCACATACAAATTGATAGGAAATGACTAATTTTATTTCAGTAACATGACTTTTGTAAAAATTTGTTGACTAGTGTAAGTAGCCATAGCTGTTCTGTCTCTCCTAACGATGGTCTCAATATCTATGTTCTGGATTCTTCCCTTTATATTTCCTGAGGCACCTCCATTCATATCACTCTTCTTTCCCCTTAGATTCAACTTTGTCTCTATCTCAGCATTTAAGTATGATCAAACTCTTCTTGTTCTCAAAAGCAAGTAAGTTAAACATAATATCTTCCTTTCATTCTGCATCACATTCCTGCTGCCAATTGGGCATTTTTGTAGGCATAATTCTTCACCCTAACACACCCTATCTTTTGCCCCTACCACTTCACTAAATTGTGCTTGCAATGTCACTCCTAATATTGTTGTTGCTAAGTCCAGTGGACAGATATCTTAACATCTCTGAACCAATTCATAACTTACATCTTTGGTTTCATTTCTATTAAAATGCTAATGACTGCCAAGTTTGTTTCCCCTGTTCAATCTCTCCTGAGCTTCAGCCCTCTACATGTAGGTGAAATACATATTTTTTCCATTTGATTTAATATTTTAATTAAAATTTGAAAGGGTCATCATTAGAACCCTTTGTTTATACTTCCACCTAGTTTGGAAGTCACAGTAAGAAAATTCAGAACACAAGAAATTGCATTAAATAAATGTTGACACTGACTTATTTTGTACAATAAAATGCCATATAAAATTATGTCAGTGTATTAAGGGGAATTAAGAGGAGCTTAGTAACAACTTTGATATAATGCATATTTGTTCTTATATATATATCCATTTTCATTACCTTGAGGCAATCATGTAAAATTATTTTTTTCTTAGATTTTATTATTTGGAAGCATGTGATTATTGTTGTGTTTCATGTTTAAGTGTTCATTATTTGAAGTTGATGACATCAGAGTATTATGGAATTCAGTAGCTGCTCCCTGCAGAGTGATTGCTAGTTTCTCTTGCAGTAGCTTCTCTTAGAAAAGTGCATCATGCAGAATGAGCGATCATTTCCTTCTATTTTACACAGGAGTGCAGTAAATATGTGCAGTAAACTTAAAGGTTGAGTTTCTACTCCACAGAAAATTAAAAATGTCTTTAAAAATGCAGGAATCCAAGTTATCACTATTTGAAAGAGGGCCTGATTTTCCTTCTGAAATCATGAATTTTTGATATAAAATAAACAAATGATAGTATTTCCTTCTCAGTTTTCTAGAATTCTTTGCTTTTGATTGTTCATATTTTTACTACCCTCCAGTTTTTTTGTGCTTTATTTCTTGAATTTTTTATTTTAACACATGTTCAAATTTAAATTCACACCTATATTTTTAATATACTTTTGTTTTAGTTTTTCATTTTCTGTGATATAAAAGTATTAAATTCATTAAAACAATTAAATTTTAACTAAAATAACTATAGAAAACTCAGACATCTGTATAGTATCAAGGTCTACCACATTCAAACCATGAGTATTGCAAAATAGAAGTACAATATCTCCAGTGAATTCCTATTTGGAGGCAGGACAGTATAAAGTAGATGCTCTTATCACTTATTATATATTAAAATCACTTTGATGTTAGAAACACTTTAATAAATAGTTGTAGCAACTTCTCATCTCATCATTGAGTAAGAATCTTTGACTCAACGTAGGATTTGAACATTCATCTTAAAAACAAAAATTTGGGCCTCCCTGGTGGCTCAGTGGTTAAGCGCTGAGCTGTGGAGCTGTCGGCAGTGGCGATGTGAGTTCCACCCCCGGCCGGGAAGATTCCCACATGGCACGGCAGACCTCTTCTGCCTGGTCCACTGCTCCCCTCAGCAGTGTATTTCCATCGATTTGCCTATCCTGCTCCACACTCTGTCTCTGGTGAACCCTCTTGCCACCCCACGCCTCTGGCCTTGTACTCCAGCTTGTATGCATAAATACATAAATCTTTAAAAAAAAATTGATCACTGGTTTTAGTGTGCAAAAGTTTTGGGGCATGCAAATACTTGACTTCATAAATAGAAAACAATTATTGAACTTGAGGTCTGGAATACAGCTGCTATTTAATACATGGATAGTTACTCTCAGTGTTCATTTTATTGTTATCCTCATTGCCATCATCATCATCATCATCTCATTTTTAACTTGTAAATTACAAAAGGTGAAATTATAAACTGTGCCAAGAAAAAAAATATGTGGATTAATATCAGAATACATAATTATACAGTGACTTTTTTATATTTGTGTAAATAATAGTATGCCACAATTAAAAATTTCTAGAATAAACAGATCCATTAGCTCTGTACTTTTGATTGTTCTCCATACATTTCTTCTATATCTGATGATATCAGAATTTCTCTCTTGAATATTTGAGATTTTAGTTTTCAAATCCTTTCTGTTTTCATTGTATTACGATATGTCAAATTTATGGATTTGTTACATTTGATTTTTTTAAAGACTTGTTTATTTATGCATACAAGCTGGGGTACAGGCCAGAGGCATGGGGCGGTGAGAGGGTTCACTAGAGACAGAGTGGGGAGCAGCACAGGCAGATCGACTGAAATATACTGCTGAAGGGAGCAGCGGGCGAGGCAGGAGAGGTCTGCCATGCTATGTGGGATTCTCCCCTGCCCAGCGTCGAACTTGCGTTGCCGCTGCCGACAGCTCCACAGCGCAGCGCTACCAGGGAGGCCCCTGTTATATTTGATTGTTGAATGTAATTATACATACCATAATCTATCATTGTCAAGTTAGCTGGGTTTCATTTGAGGGTGGGAAAAGTAATAAGGCATTCATATTTGAGAATATTAGTAAAAAAATATATAGTAATCGAATAAAATAAACAAATTTATACTTAGGGGATTCTATTATGTACAGCAAGAAGACAAGTCTTTATCTCCTTAATCCATCATATACACAAATAACAAGGAAGATTCATTACACATACTTCCAGTGGGTAGATATTAAAAATCTGGAGAAAGAATGATGTCATAGTAGTCTCTGTTAAAAAGCCTATTTCTATAAATAAATATTGACTTTTGTTTTCTATGAAAACAAAACTATAACAATGCAATCTTCAAAACATCTGAACTTGAGTTCCTTTTAACTGTTGAGTATATTATGTTTTACAGGAAAAGTGTTAATGCCCATCTTTATCATTTATTATTAGGATATCAAAATTCAATGTCTTATGACAAATATCAAGACATAAATTAAATTCAGATGACATTTATGAGTCATTATAAAATCTCCTTAACTTGGAACTAAATATTGACAGTACTTGCAGGTTTGAAATTAAAGAAGTTGTATAAACTTTCACTAAACATCTGTATAATTAAGAAAACATAATTGTTTAAAGGATACTTTTTGCTACCATTCTTAAACCAGAAAAATTATATAGTACAGATCACAGTTTTATACTCTCTATTCCATGAAATTATTAATAAAAAAATAATGTATCACTAAATATTTATCTAAACAAATATTTTCACTTCAGTGATCTGATTTTAAATCTGGCTTCTTATCAACTCACTACATTTTCTTAGGTTATATAAAGTCATAAACCTTGTTCCTTACTGGTTTGTAAAGATAGGTAGATAAAATCTAGCTCATATAATTGTTTAAATGACTAAATAAATTGAAAAAGAAAAAAGATTAGATTTGAATTGTAAATTGTTCCAGTCTGTGAGCCTAGAATGATGCCCAGAGTGATGCTCCCCCTATTAACAGCCTGAAAAGTTGTCAGAATATTTGAAGTAATTCTTCTCATTATTGGAAATCAGATAATGGGGGGCTGTGGTCCCAAAGAGAAACAAGTGAAGCAAGTCCTATGACTGCCTGTACCTTTGGTCTGGAGTATTTTTCAGAATGTCATGTAGAGTAGAAGACTCAGAATATCCTAATGACCTTTCAGAATTAAGGAACGATCCAAACAAAGGAAGATAGAGGGGAGAATAATAAAGACAATGAAACTACAAAGGAAGATAACTCCAGAGACACTGAGAAGGCTGTTGCACAATGGTGAGTGAATACTGACATGTATAGGCATGGGGAGACACTAGATTTGGCTGAAGAGATATACACCAGAAAGTAGCAGGAGAAACAATTCACACAGTGCCCTGGAATAATTCATATCCCCACTAGCTTTAGTAAATTCAATAAACAGATCATTGGCTAGAACTCTTAGATATTTGTTCCCTCAAGGTCATCCATGTTGTCACAAAAGGTAAGGTTTCATTTTTTGTGTAATAGCTGAATATTATTAATTGTTTTATACAACACTATATAACTCATCATGTTATCCATTCATCCACTGCTGAGCCCTTGGGTTTATTTCCATATCTTGTATGCTGTAAATAATGCTGCACTGAACATGTGGGAGCACTTATCTTTCTGAATTAGTGCCACTGTATTCTGCAGATGAATACCCAAAAATGAAGCACTGGATTTTATGATACCTCTGTTCTGAATTTTTTGAGGTACCTGCATACTGTTTTCCATATTACCCACACCAATTTACATTCCCATCATCCATTTACAAGGGTTTCCTTTTCTCCATATCCTTGTCAATACTTTTTGTTTCTTTTTTTCTTTGGTAATACTCATTTTCACAGATGTGAAATGATATATTACTGTGGTTTTGATTCACATTTCCCTGATAGTTGGAGTTGAAGAACATCTTTTCATGTGCCTGTTGGCTATCTGCATGTCATTTTAGAAGTATCCAAAAAGGAAGTATCTATTCAGATCCTCTGTGCGTTTTTAAATCTCAGTGTTAGTTTTTGTTGCTGAGTTATTTATGTATGATTTATATACTTTGGGTATTAGCTCCTTGTTGAATATATGATTTGCAAATGTCTCCTCCCATTTAATAGGTTGTCTTTTTGTTTGTATTTGGCTGTGTAAAAGCTTTTTAGTAGGTGTAGTATCGTTTGTTTGTTTTTGCTAGTTTTTCTTGACTTTGGAGATATACACACAAAGTTGTCACTAAAGCCATTAGAGTAGTTATGACCTATCTTTTCATTTATGTATTTTACTGTTTTGGGTCTATAATCATGTCTTTAGTCTATTTTGTTTTAGATTTTGTGCATGTATGAGATAGTTATATACTTTCATTCCTTTACATGAGTTACACAGTTTCATAATATAATTTGTTGAAGAGTCTTTCCTGTATCCATTATCTATTGCATATTGTTCAAGATTAGTTGCCTACATATGCTTGAGTTTATTTCTGGGCTCTCAGTTCTGTTTCATTCATCTGTGCGTGTTTTTATCCCAATTCCACATTGTTTTGGTTACTACATCTTTATAGCACGCCACCACCATATAGTTCTTTTTCTCATCAGGATTGGCTATGTGGGGTCTTCTGTAGCTCCTTTCAAATTTTAGGATTTTTTTTTGTTTTATTTCTGTGAATAATGCTGTTAAAATTCTGATAAAGATTGCACTGAGTCTCTATATATTGCTTTAGGTAAAATGTCCATTTCAAAAATCTTAATTTTTTTGACCCATTAGCACTAAATGTCTCTGTGTGTGTGTCTTCACATTCTTTCAACAGTATATTACAATTTTCAGGGTACAGGTCTTTTACCTTTCTGGTTAAATTTATTCCTAGGCATTTTATTCTTTTGATAGGATTTTAAATGGGATTGCTTTCTTAATTTCTCTTCTAAGAGTTCATTCTTAGTGTAAAAAAATGCAACAGAGTTTTTTATACTGATTTTTTTTGCTTGCCAGTTTGCTATAGTCTTTAATATTTCAAATAGTTTTTTTTTTTTTAATGAAGTCTTAAATACCTTATATCTCTTCTGCAGACAATGGTAAAATGTTCCAAATATGTGTATCTACAGGAATTATAGGAAAATGAAGGCAAGAGTGGCTGGAATAAATGACGATGCTCATGAAACTTTGTTTTCTGATATTTGATTTTACTGAAAGTGTGCATTATTGAAATTCAACATATATATTACAGTAACATAAACATGTTTCATGTTTTGTGATATTTTAATGTACCTAGCAATGAAAGTTTCAAATGTCTTTATAAGAAACTCAAGGCAGGTTGGAGATTTGTTTCAGCCTAATTATAAAAGAACCCTATTTTGCTTTGAATGATGATTAACTATAGTCTTATCAGAACAGAATAACAACAAATCACCATCCCCAACAACTCAGCATTTGCCTTGACTATAATGAAACTGGTCTTTCCTATAAACAAACAAACAAAAAAGACAATGTCAATTATTTGTAAATGTGTATGTGAAAACTGGGAACAAAAGTATAGTATGTAGTTACTTATAAAAGCATATAGTGAACAATAATAAAACCACAATGAGAGCATATGAATGTATTTATTTACATAATATGCACATAAGATTAAGATAAGTTCTTAACCTGCCTATTTTTCTTTCCTTCAATTAAGAGATTATACATCTAATATATGAGAAAATTATTTACTTCAAGCCAACACATTGTAGAGTTGTGGATCATCTTTCCAATTTTCTTTACCTGACCACAGCTTGATTTCTTTTAGGCTCTGAGCTGTGCTAATTTGCATGCTGAATTAAACCACTTTATCACTTTGACTTTCTGTCTATAAGAGCATAGCTGGAGAGCACTGAAAAAAGTGGTCAGTGCAGCCAAAGGCTGGAGGCATATCCTACTGCTAGTACTGAGTTATGAGAGTCTCTAGTGAATTGTGAAATTATAGAATGCTGGAGCTAGGGACAAGCTTAGAGATCATCTAAGTCAACTTTTTTCTTCACATAAAATCTGCATTCAGAACGGAAACATGACTCCTTCAGGCTCATGCCATGTAATCTCCAGTATATGACCTGACCTTTTCTTTCTTGTCTTCACAGGGCTTTTTTTCCTCCTGTTTTGATATATATATATATATTTTGAGCAAGTTAGTAAGCATATTTTATGTCTATATGGCAAATGTTATTGTTGACTGAAAAATAGTCTTGCTAAAAGATGTTTTATTCGCTAAAGGATTAGAACCCGAGAAGCAAACACATGTGTGAACATATGTGAACACTGCTCTGAATTATCATTATTCTAATTTATTTATATAAACAGAAACACTGAGTCATCAATACCAAAAAATAACTATTCTTCATAGGAAGGGTCTCAGGCTTTAAATTTTTCTGATCAAAGATATGCTGAATGTATAAGTAGGCAATGCAGTGTCTAACCACTCTTCTTCTAAAGAATACCCTGCAGAGATGCAAAGATAAGACCATTGTTTAAATCTTTATCCAACTCCTTGGACATAAGTGGGGCTTGAAAGATCAGTTTACCTACAGCCAGAAGATTGTTGCTGTGAAAATGGTTTGATAATTTGCCCACCAGATGGTGGTGGGGGTGGGGATGGAGTTTGGGGAGTGAGAGGGTGGGAGTTTATGATATTCTTGAATGGCAATCCATTCTGAAGGTGATTGTAATATATAATGCACCATAGTGATATTACATAGCATTCCTTTCAGTAGAAGAGGTGGGATGTCAGGTTCGGGTCTCTAAAGCGCTAACTCTTATTGGAGTGGAGAAGTTTTGCTTATGATACAAGCCAAAGCATATTACCACAATGTGAATTTATTGGAGGAATCCACATTATAGCAATACATCATATGATTCAATGGTAAGAAAGAGGTATAGGAATTACTAAGCACCGTCTAGAAGACCTGCATGTCACAGATGCAGACTCTGTCCTTTGTGGAGTCAATTTGTAGGGAGGGAAGAGCTCCTTCTCACAGTGAGTCTTCTGTGACTTGATAAAATCTTTTGAAAACATTGAAGACTATGAACATGGAGTCTAGACAACATCTCAAATTGGCTGAATTGGGCTTCTACTTTTGCACTATTTTTCAGATGATTATATCAGGACCACCTGTTAATTTTAATTTGGATTTTGTCTCTCAGGAAAGCCAGGTTTTTATGTATCCTTGCCTCTGAAAACTCTTTAAGAGTGTCTCTGTTAACAAGTGGTTGCTTTTTAGTTGATAACTTAAGTCACTGCACCTCAATTACCCATCCCTCCACCAGTCAACATCATTGCAATAAAAATACATATGACAAGAGGAAAACTACAAATAGCTATTTGATAAATAGCATATATAAAATGTGCTATTAGAACATTATTTCAAGGTGCTGGAGGGGTTTAGAGAAAACCATGAATGTGTTGGAAAATCATAAAGGACAACACCGAAAGGGAGAAATTTGTGTGTGTGTGATATGGTGATCTAATAACAAATAAACATTTGGTCTTTGTTCTGGTTCCTGGCACAAAAGCTTTTCAAACCATTGAAATTTCTTGAGAGACAGACGTGACAGAAGCATCTTTTCTTATGATATGTGGCCTCAGTGTCTGGTTTTTAACATAAGAGCTTCTGAAATACTTGGAATCTCTGGAATGATAAATGTCTCTTGTGATTAAGGAGATGACTGCTGCTGCAGGCCCCTGAGTAGTTTCAGAATAGGGGCTGATCACCAGAAATATCCAGGAAGGTTAGAGATTTGGAACACATACCTCTTGAATTTTTGTTGACAGAAGAGGGTGGAAATTGGGTCAGTCAAATGGCCAGTGATTTATTCAATTGTGCCTACATAATGAGACCTTCATATAAACCCCTAAAACATGGGTTCCTGAGAACTTTTGAGTTGACCTCAACCAAGAGCAGTGCACCTCAACTCTGGAGATGGAAGCTTCTGTGCTCAGGACCCTACTGGACCTTTTCCTATATGTTCTTCATCTGACTGTTAATTTGTGCTTTTTATAATAGTCATCATAAACAACTGGTAAATTTAACTGAAGTGTTTCTCTTGCTTCAGTAAGTCATTTTAGCCCAAGTTTATCAAATATGAGGAAGGCCTCTAGGAAACCCCAATTTATAGCTGATTAACTAGAAGGTATGACTTGGGACTTACTTGAAACTGGTATCCGATGTAGGAGTGGTCTTGTGAGGCTGTTTTTAACCTGTGGGTCTTCACTAATTTAGAATTGCCAGCGTCAGAATTGAATTAGATTATAGGATCCCGAGTGGGTGTCTTTAGAGAATTAAAACATTTCTTGGTGTGGGAAACCCATGTAATTGGTGTCCTAATGCTGGTAGTAAAAACAGACTATAGTTACAATGCATGGGTAGGAAGTCAGTTGGTGTGCCAGGAGGAAAAATAAATGTTATGAATAAGGATGAAGAAACAGAAAAGGAATGAAGAACAGTTGGAATATTTTCTGGATCATATGGGAGTGATGGAATGTAAATCTGGGAAAGATAGACTGAAGCAAATTTGGGGAAAGTTGACTGTATCAGGATGAGGGAGGAATGATGTGTGAATGATCATCATGTATGATGACAATGGATTGATCTCTTAATTTCAAAGGTAGTGAGACTTGGGGCAAAGATGCTAGAAGACAGACTGTGAAAAATTCAGAATTTGAGAAAAATCATCCTTGATTCAGAATGGTGACAAAAGAGGATAAATGAGGCACGGAAGAGGGAAACATGAAGATGAACTACTTGACAGAAATTCAGGCTTTATTTTATCTAAGCAGGGAGAGATGAGAACACTCAGTATTAACCAAGATTTTTCTTTGGGAATTGAGAAATCGAACAAGATCTAGCAGAGGTGAGTGTTTAAAAAGAAATATGATTGAATTACATTTGGACAGGCTCGGTTTAAGAAATAGATGAGAAATTAATGTGTTTGTATCTAAACAGCAGATGAAAATGTAAGTTGTACTTGTAAAATTTGGAATTATAGTTGTAATTTGTAAGTCGTCTGTAGAGAAGAATTGCCTGGGATTATGAAAAAAAGTGAATAAAGGGGGGAAAAAAGATGAACTCTTACCATTTGTGACCACCTGGATGGTTCTGGAGGGGTTAGTGTTTTGCAAAATAAATCAGAAGGAAAAAGACAAATGCCAGATGGCTATACTTATACGTGGGATATAGAGAAACAAAACAATGGGTCAGATAAAACCAAACCCTTAACAAAATCAGACTGCAGAATTGAGACTATCAGAGAGTTAGGGAAATGGTAGAGAGCAAAGTGGGTAGAGTACCCAGTGGACGATGGTAGAGAACTCTGAGTGCTTCCATGGTGGGTATTGTATGGAAAGATGTTCTCAATGGGTGTGGTCCTAAATTTGTGAGTAATATACAGTGTTGTATATTACCACACATAATTAAACAAACGAAGATAATGTAGAGAGCCAGATCCCCTCCATTTTGCAACAACAAAGAAAACTCTTCTAGACTAAAAATTAGGAATAACTCTAATTAAACTCTAACCATCCTTTGTTCTGTCTTCACTCTACCCCATTCTTGTGATTAACAGTTACCTGGCTTTACCTACATTCCTGGGAACTTGGACAATTGATTGTGTTACATTTCTAATAAAATTTTCTGTGTCTCCTGGGGTTGCTAGTAGCATCAGAAACAAACAACTGATAATTACTGAGCAAACACCCTGCTGGGAAAGCCAGATACCTTGACTCATGTCTCCTAAACTGCCTGGCACCTTTTGGACCTTGGAAATGTGAAGCCCTGAGTTCCCTCACATTCCTTCGCCTCATCCATAATCACAACATTCCCAACCTCCAGGGAGCCAGTTGTTTTAGGGTGACTATCCTGTTGACTCTCTTGATGGGTCACCTCAAATAAACTCCTCTGTGTAAAGGCCTTTCTCATGGTTCAGAGTTTGGATTTCTCGGCATAAGTGAAAGACTTAGTTTGGTCATTTGCAAATGGATCAAGATTGAAAATATCCTTGGAGCTGTCTTAATAGTGACACATTAAGATAAGGATTAATTATAAGAGATATCAGTGATTTGAAAGCCATTGATAACCTACAAGTAAGCATTTTCATTTAACTGAATCAGAAATAATATGTATTTTATTTCAAAGTGCTGCAAACATAATGGTCACATTTGCCAAACGTGGGTCAGGGAAAAATTTTATACTTTTGGTAATCTCAGACCTGTAAAATTAACTTAAGGTACCCCTTTTAAGGTTTATCTACCTAAAATGCATTTACTTAGTTAAAAAAAAATATATATATATATATACACACATACATACACACACACACACATATATGTATATCTATCTATATCTATATCATTTTAAATATATATATTTGGATTAGCAATGTATAAAACACGGTAACATACTATTTTTTTGTTTGTGATGCAAATAATAATAAACCATATAATTAAATATGAGGTGGTAAGAAGTGGTAGGGAGAAAATTAAAGTGTTTAGTACGTGGAGCGGAAGGTATTTTTACTTCAGTAGGACATTGGATTTTAATATACTAAATGATAGCAAAACGTGCCCCAAAATATTTACTTTGCCATAAGGACCATTTTAGGAAGGTTATTTTTAACAAATGGCAGACATAGGAAAAGATTTGAAACATAATAGAAGTTACCCTTTTGTAAGGCACATTTCCTAATGCAGCAGGATATAGTAACTAATGTGATGGTAATTTTAGTCTGTTTATCTCATGGTTAATAATTTGAAATGTGTAAAATATTAAAGCAAAACTATATGTTCTATGGGAGAAACAACATTTCTGGGAATCTTCAAGGTAAACATGGGATTTGAAATAATTTTTTTCTTGTTTCTATCTCTTAGTATCATGGAAATCATGTAATCACTCTTCAATGAAGAATTCTAAGAAGTAGTGATCAAACTGGTGTTCTTTCATTTGGCTTACAAAAAGTAGCCCAGAAGTTCAATCTGTAAAACGTTTGTGTGGCATATATTTTGACTACTAAATATTACTCCTCTAGGCCAGGCAGCCCCAAGGGGTTCAGAGTAGGCCTTTCTAGGACATGGCATATTGGCTTGTGTATTATTTTGAGCTAAGATAATTAAAGATCCTGTAGGCTCAGCAGAAGCTTTCATCACTCCTTTGATTATCTAGAAGAATGAAGACTGAGGGTATTACCCAGAATTAAGATTTTTGCCAGAAATAACCATTCTCTTAGAGAAAATAATCTAAATGGTAGAACAACCATCTGATTTTTGTCATATGATTCATTCTCTCATCATGTCAGTCCCTCTCGTGTTTCCTTGAAGTTCCAGACCTCTTCTCCCCTTTAGCTCAGAATAAATATCTTTGTTTTGTCCTATTTATTGTATAATTTAAATCTATGTAGATTTTCCACATGTCTATAGATTTGTTATTTTCTCCTATGAATCTGTCTGAGGTGAATTTAATTACCCAATAAGCCAGAAAAGAAACTGGAGGGGCAAGGGGGAAATGTCTTTTCTGCCTCAATACTTTCATCTTATGTTTTCTCTCCTTTTTTCCCTTTCTTCTGATTCTCACATTTTATGTTTTAAAAATATACATCTCATAAAGTACTTCAAATACTGGGCCTCCCTGGTAGCCAACAGGTTAAGCACAGCGCTGTGGAGATATGAGCGGTTGCGGTGGTGCCAGTCTGATGCCCGGCAAAGAAGAATCCCACATGGCGCAGCAGACATCTCCTGCCTCGCCCGCTGCTCCCCTCAGCAGTGTATTTTGGTTGCTCTGCCTGTTCTTCTCCCCACTCTGTCTCTGGTGAACCCTCTCACCACCCCACACCTCTGGCTTGCACCGCAGCTTGTATGCAAAAATAAATAAATCTTAAAAAAAACATATATTTTAAAAGATAAGATATAATAAACAATACAAAATAACTTAGTTCATTAAGTAAATATTGCCAAAAAATAGCACACAAAGTCAGAAAGAGGTAAAGGATTAGTTTCTATTCATTTTAGCTAATATTCACAATGTATAAGAGAAGGTGGCGATGGCATCAGCAATACCCTTTCATTAGTAATGCAA
Organism: Scalopus aquaticus; assembly: GCA_004024925.1. Lineage (NCBI taxonomy): Eukaryota > Metazoa > Chordata > Mammalia > Eulipotyphla > Talpidae > Scalopus > Scalopus aquaticus. The sequence continues at coordinate 190,692 of PVIJ01000330.1, forward strand.
TTATTGTAGATCTTAAATGTAATGTCTTGCTCTGGGGATTGCAGCTTCATGGGTGTTGGCAAAAAAGAATCCAGTTACCCTTTCACCTTCCCATTGTTGAATTCAATAAAATAAAATTAAAGTTGAGGGAGGATAATAGGATTATTGTAGCATCATCACTTCTTTCCGCCCATCTTTTAAAAGTTTGACCTTTGTTAGACTTCATTATTCCAAAATTGATAATAAATCATGTTCATAGAACAAAGTGATTTGAATATTTGAGGATTATACTGTTGCTTAAATAAATAACTTCATGTGTTCACTTTTTAAAATGTTTTCTCCCTTCTGTGCAAATGCCTTATGATATTCAACCATGGTATAATTTTTACTCTCTGCAGTTGGAAAAGCAATGTATCTAAGTGAATAAGTTCTATGCTTTTAACCAGCAAATTCTATAAAATCTAAACTTATTTTATCATCAACTTATTGTCTCAACTATTGATATGACCAATTAAATCTGGATATTAGTTTTGGTTACCTGAGTATATGAGAAAGAGGTTCTCACTACAATTATAACTGGCATTGGAATTACCAGGAAGTTATGAGTCTGACAAATGTCTAAAAAATTTAATTTTTATTTTTATTAATATTTAATTATTGAAGAGGCAGCAATTCAAATCAGCTTGACTTTCATCACCTTTGAAAGGAACTTTAGCTTTCACTTGCAATCATAAGCTTCAAATGTGGAGCCATTTATCTTGTGCTTTGGGTTTATCAATAATGTGGGTTTTCAAAGAAAAAATACCTGCCAAAATACTGGCATCTAGTATTCAATTATGTCCATTTTTTCCCTTGCTATTAAACTCATTTGGCCTCCTCTTCTGATAGGTTCATATGAAATAACAATGACTTTTCTGGAATAACTGGGGTTGTATTTCCCAGTTTTATACAACTTCGTTATACATATTCTTATAAGCTTATTTTTTAATAGCAGGTTTCCAAACTTGACACATTTCATTTGGCCTCTTTCATTTGTGGCAACTTCCCCGACTTCTTAGTTATTAGCAGGCCTGAAATGAATTTAGGTTTACCTTTCCCTACATTTGTCAAATATGCTTCAACTGTGTAGTAGAGGAATAAAAAGTAGATGTTTTCCGATAATGTTTGTTTCAAGTCTATAACACAGTGATAAAATCCCTTAGCCCAGATAAATATTATTCCATCTTTCTTCCGAACCTCTACTCCCTCACCCTATCCATTTATTCGAAATAAACAAAACAAAGACAACTCTCTAGGTAAAGTATTTTTATAAACCAAAGATCCTGCTGACAAAACTCAAGACATGACCTGAGTCAGTACAATCTTATAGAATACAGCTCTAGTACCACTTCAATTAAAAATACTTAAGAAATATAGGTTGTATCAACATAGCTCTTTTAAGGATGTTCAAAAGGAGGGAAAATATACCTCAGAAATTTTTCTGCATGGCTTAATTACTATATGTTTCAAGAAAGGTCTTAAAAATCAAATTATTGATAAAACATCTTTATATGGAAGTAGTCATGTAATGAGATGCAATTTTGGGGTTGTAAGTCAGCTTTCTATTTATGATAAGAGATTTCAAAACAGGGCTTCTTCCTTTCTCTGTAAAGTGAAAGACAGTAGAAGAAGAAATATGGTTTTTAATATCTCTAAATAAGTGTCAGTATGACCTTTATAGGCCATTTAACAGAAATACATATCCATTTCATTTATATTTAAATATTTAGGTTTCTATTTTTTAAGTTAAAAGTGGTTATTAAGAATATTAATTCTTAGCAAAAATGGGTAGCCAAACCTCAGGCACTAAAATAAAACTGCAGCGTATTTTGAACACTAAATGATATTTTCTAACGAGTATCGAGGAGAAGAAATTTCTCCTGCTATTTTGCTCTACATTTTTTTTTTTTTTGTTAATAGGTTTTCAGGTTTGTTGTAATCAACTATTTTGAACTTTAGACCCAGACAGTACAATTCATTCACCATCATTTAGTGGATTTTCACTTGGGTAAGTGATTTTAATTTTGTCAGATTCAGTTA